>PVLD010004206.1:0-129001 GCA_004027595.1 Dinomys branickii | reverse complement strand
ATCTGTTCAAAAACAAAGAACAGATGGGACGAAGGAAAGGAGAAAAGAAAAAGACAAAAATGTATGTATGTATATAGGAATATATATGAATATACATATATGCAGGAGGGCTAACATGGTTCTACTATTGTATTATATCACTTAATGCTAAGCAATAATCGATGACAGGATATTAGATTAATCGTGTATATCTGTATGTTTTATCCTGAACACACACTTCAAAGATATCAATATGTAAAGCAGCAACAAGCGGTGTTTGTTGTTGTTGTTGTTGTTGTTGTTGATGTTGTTGCTGTTGTTGTTGTATGCTTGTTTTGTTTCTTGTCTTTGGATTTTTGGTTTTTGTGTTTTTTTTCTGTTGTTGAGAGGATTAACTGTCTAACTAAATTTGCATGTCTGTATATGGGTTCATACATTTACAATTCGAAGATATCAATGGATAAAGCAATAACCACTGTTGAGACCATATCACCTTGTCTATAGATTAGTTGTGATTGTACTTTTTTTATGATAATTGGTGTCTGTTTGTCAATATGTTTTTGTACTTTTATGTTTCTAAAATAATAAAAAAATGTGCAATATATTTTCATAAATTTTTATAATGGATTATATTGTCAGAAACATTTAACACTATATATCATCTCACTTAATTCTTCATAATTCTGAGATATATATCATGATGATTTGCATTTTGCAGCTGAACAAAGTATAAATTTTATCTAAATAAGAAACTTGATTAGGTCAATATCAGTTGTGCAGGGCATGAACTATCATTTAAACCTAAATGCTCTAATCACAAGTTTTTAGCACTACACGCAAAGGAAGTCAATTTTTAAAAAAGTAATTAGTTAAATATAAATGAGGGAAAAAAAAAACCACTCTCCTAATACTTCCAGCTTCAATTAAAGGTTATTATTCTCATTAAATCCAGGTGTCTTCTGAACTCCCAGACTTGGTAGACAACATTTTTATCCCACCCGGGCACATTTTATTAATTGAAAAATAGCTTTAAAAATGTAAAATTGCTCTGCACATATTTTACCTTAACATAAACTATACCCATATCGATGTATCCTTAACAATATTTTATATAAGACCAATGCCTGTTTTATTTAATGATTTGCTTATTTGCCCAGTGATGAAGTTGCATTGCCATGTTTGCCTAAACTGCACCACTAATGCATTCTCTACAGTTTCTATATTGTCTGAAAGGAGTAAAGAGTTCTATGATATTTTTGGATCAATTGAAGCAAAATTTCTCTACATTTATTTGGTTCACCCAACATTTTACATTGTCTCTATCCACACGCATTTTTGTAGAAATGTTTTTAAAATTTTTTCCAAATACTTTAATTTTAATTCAATAAAAGTGGTAAGTTTTCTTTCACATTTATATACGCTCAGTTTATGCAAAATTAGTGATATAAAATTACAATAACAAACAAACTAGCAGTAGATTGAGGTTTGCAAACATAAACACGTATATTTTGATCCACTGTTGAAATACTAGTAGTGGGTATTTTAGCTTCTGCTGCAGGGATTCCTCAGGACCTTGGACAGAAGGAGTAGAATGGGTTAAACAAGCAATTCGGCTTAGTAGAGGTCAGTAAAGAAAGGTAAAGGCTGGAATATCTGTCTGCTTTTGCCTCACTGCAGCACGTTTGATCAAGTCAGTCTCTGAAACTTGAGAGGCAAGTTTGCTGTGAGCAGTTAAGAGGATTTGTAAGAGGTTTATAAGGGAAAGGACCCTCTTATTTAGCGTGCCTGCTCCCAACCTGCTCCCTTCTTTTGACCTTTTCGCTTCCCCGTAAAATTCTAATAAAAGGTAAGGCAAGTGAATAAAAAATTAAAAGAATATTAAAATACAGAATAAATGTTTCATGGAAGGTTAAGGCTAGATCTCTGAGCTGGAAGTAACAAAAATATAAAGACAAATGGAGTGCGTGGGCAAGCCATTTGACCTCTTTTGCCTCAGGGTGCTTGAAAGTATTTTTCAGAAAACAAACTTTAAAAAGGAAGAGTCCCAGACAGACCTTGAGCAGACACTTAAGTTTACCACAAAGATCCAGGCCAGGGACAGATGGCATACATTTTTGAACTACAAGAAAATTTGAACTGCTGTGTATGTTTGGCACATAGTGATAAATAAAAACAGATATAATAGTTGCAATCAGATAGTCAGTGAAGGCAAATGTACATCAGTAGGCTGAAAGGTATGGAGTAGCAGCTAACATAGGACAGCAAACCAGAGCAAATGGTAAAACACCCTCATGCACCCAAACTTAAAAGTATGATATGGCTAATTAATATGGAGATTGTTTTTAAAGTATTTTCCAAAACCATGAACAGAGATCATCTTGAAGAAAGATTAAAAGTCAAAATAAGAATACTTTCATTCTAGATCTTAATTCTAGTTCTTCAAAGCTAGAGAGGCATCTGGTGAAGTCTGCACACAGCCAAAGATCTTCAAATATGCAAATAATATCTGTGTCTATTTTCCATACGACAAAAAGTCTTATGAATCTATGTGCTTATCCTCAGTAATACATTGGGTTCAAATTTCCTTTTTTACTTCAAATTTCTTTAATTAGGGTTAGTATCCAACTAGACAGTGTGGTTGGCATTGGTGTTTTTTACTGATCACAGATAGAAAAAATAGCATTATTACTGTCTAATAAACAAAATTTTTGGATTAAATGATGGTTTATAAAATTTGAATTTAGGGTAAATATAAAAAAGATTGGAAAATATTGTAATATTTTTACTTTGTATTTACTCAGAATGATAATTTTTAAAACCATTTCTTTAAATATGTCTCAGTGGCAGACTTCTAAAGAACACCTATGTGGTCGGTTTCTTTCACTTTTAATACCTGTGAAAACTTAGTATTTTAACACACACACACACACACACACACACACACACACACACAGTGCACCTACTAATGCTGACCCTTTTTTAGGGAAGATAAAAAAGACAATGGAAAGGAGAAAGAGAAAGTAGAAATTTTCTCTTAAATATTCTTCTGTTTGCCCCTACATTGCATTGTTAATTTCACTTCGGGTTATTACATTAACTCCCAAGATCTCCTGGAGTCTTTCCTGACCAATCAACCCACATAAAGTCAGGAATCAAAATACAAACTTTCTGTTTCATGACACTTCTCACAGCATGCACTTATTTGGGTTGTTTATTTGCTTATTTGCTTAAGCATCCTCACATTAGAAGGTAATTGCTGTAAGAAAGGCATTGTGTTTCTTATTGTCTCATTTCCAACACTTAGGGGGGAATCAATTCGTATTTCTTAACCGAATAAATAAGGACTAAAATGTCTCTATTGGGCTGTGCATTCTCGGTCCTTAACACCATGCACAGTCTTTACAGGAGTCCTGAGAAGTGAATGTTAGGTACTTACTTAGGAGGAAATTGACACCTAAGAGAAATTTAAACTGGCTTTACAAATGCCAGATAGTGATGGATCAAATACATTTCCATCTGTCTCAAAAGTCTATAATTAAATGTAGCTTTTTAGGTGAGAACATCAAGGTACAATTACTTCATTTGCACTCTCCATATTTGTGTGACAAGAAAACACAATCCACCTTAACAATTTAGTCCTCATCTGTGGTGGCCTTTTCATGCTGAGTTATTATGGGTCTGATCATCTAGACGCCTCCTGAGAACTCCTTACTGGCAATGAATAACTCTCTTCCCAGAAGCTTCTGCAATATTTGTGAAAGAAAAGAGTAGATTTTCTAGATTAACCTACCACTTTAGTCATTGTATCACCCCTGAACTGATAAGAAATTTGAACAAAAAGGTAACTCTAAATGTGCCAAGGACACGGCACTTTGCATTTTAACGATGAGCTATAAGTTATTCAATGACATTCATAATAATGGAAAGCCTGACTTCAAAACTAAGAATTTTAATATCACTGTCACTAAAACTCTCCTCAGCAACATTTAAATGTTAGGTAGCAGGCTGGGAGAAGGTGCATGTGTGAGCCCAGTACCAGTCTCTCAGATCTCCACTGAACAGACTGCGCAGCATGAAGAGTGAAAACCCAGGTAACTACCAGAATTAGAAGAATGTCATCTGAATGACACCAATTACAGAGAAATTCGGTCTGCTATCCTGCATATAAAGAGACATAAAATTTCATAAGAACTGTATTTTATTTTCGGGTATCTACAGTACTATCTCTGAAAGGTAATGTGAGGGAAGGCATGGGGCTTATGTGGCAGCTGTCCCAATCAGTGAAGTTATCTGAGGTGATCATAGGGCAAAATGGGAGGCTGGACAGCAGATTAAACACCAGCTGGAGACCAACTACCGGAATACTGAAAGTGAGAGCTAAGCCCTGATATAGTACTATGAAAGAACAACACAGGAACAACCATGTCCTTGCACAATTAATCTTGGCTCATATGCTCTTCTCTCCTGAAAGTCCTCACACTGAACTAATAATACATCTGTACTTACAGCTCTTCAAATTATAAATAGTTTGAAGGGACCAATAGGACACTGTTGATCATAAGGAAAATCTAGGAGATTCTATGAACAGGGTTTGATGTCAAGCACTAGGATAACACAGAGGATCCCTTTGAATTGGAAGAGATGTTCATGACTGTGCTCTTTATATCAAAAAATTCAATGTAATCATTAAAAATAAACCTAGAATGATAACTGAAAAAGTGGAAAAGTAATTTACTTTTTAGAGAGGTTTTAGATTTGGGGGAGAACTCAGAGGAAGGTCAAAATTGCCCATATATCTCCTGCCTCCACACATGCATAGCCTCCTCTGTTATTAAAATTCCCTCCACAGCGGTATGTTACAGCTAATCAACCGACACGAATTATATTTTAACTTCTGCTACATTTTTCATTAAGGAATCTGATTAAAAGATATGATTCCCATGAGGGATACAGTTTTATGTAAAATGCCTGGGTAAATATGCACAAATATTCATAAATTTTTAAAGTAGCATTATTATCACTAAAGGGTATTCACTGGTCACACCACTCCTCTGCTTAAAATACTTCAACTGCTCCATGTTGCTCGTAGACTAAGTCTAGCATTCTCAGTGTACCTCTCAAGACCGCCCTGGTGAGTCCTCAGCTTATGTCACCAAGCTTATCTCATCTTATGCCCTAAGCATTGGAAATGTTTCCAGTGCCTCCATTCTCCATGACTTTTGTGCCTCAAGTTGTCTTTAATGACCTCCTCCAACTTCTTTTTGACAATCACCCCTGCCCTTTGCCACACACACATACACACAAACTGCCATTCCCTTTGTGATTTGCTACATGCACTCACAGTTCAGGTCCAGTGAAGTGGGTCCTCTTCTAACTCCCATTTTAAAGGTGATGAAATGATGGCACTGAAAAGTATAACAATGTCAACTCTTATTTCTAGTATGTAGCAGAGCAGGGAATCACACCTAGGGCATTTGTCTTAGGAGCTTGTGTTCTGAACCACCAATAATCATAGCTAACACTTACGTGGCATGTAATATAACCCAGTTATTATTCTAAATGTTTTATGTGCATTGACTCATGGAATTATCTAGAAAACTTCAAAAACAAACCCACTATTATAGCACCATTATTATCTATATTTTCTATAGGAGAAACCCAAGATAAGGAGAAATTAAAGAAACTTGCTTCAAATCATAGAGTAATAAGTGACGGATGGACACTGTGAGCTCTGGCACTTTTTCTGGTGTAAACACCACTCTATGTTTGTTTTACATGTGGGCAAAGAAAGGAAGGAAAGGAGGTATTTTCTAGTATAAGAATTTTGAATGATGTTTTCTCTGTATTCTTTATTGCCCAAAAAACATGTGACAAACACAGTTTTATAATATTAGAAAAAGTACTTTCAGGAAGATATAATTTAAAATTACTGATGGTATAAAACACTCAGAAAGCATTAACAAATGACTTGGAAATTTACCTCACTGCCGCTCTAACTACCCTTCACAATATACCTAAAAATTATCCCTAAGTTCCCAGGCTTTTCTGAGTCAGACTCCACTAATAGCTGCCAATTAAAATGCAGTTATAGAAACTAGAATCTCTCCATGAATTGGGGAATATCACCTCCTCTGCATTCACTAGTAAATGACTCTGGTCCCACTTGAGTGATTCATTTTTTAAATAATTTCACACTTTCAAGATGCTGTGAGATGGGCACACTAAGCAATCTCAAAGAAAACTACTTTAAACACCTCTGCAAGTTCATGAGTATTGCTCTCTGAAGCCCTAAAGTTTAGCACGTGGAATAAAGTACTTAAATCACTGGACAGTGATGGGCCTTTCATTGCCTCCTTCACTATAGAAATGGTGATTCCTCCTCACTGCCTTCAAAGGGGCCTGTATATAGATCATGTCACTTTAATAATCTATGTGCCTGCTCTTCTTTCCTATTTGTAGTTTTATTTTGTTTCCCTGGTGTAGAACGTATTGTAAGAAATTAGGTTCAAAATAAATAAATAAATATAAATAAACACACACAGCTCAAGAAACACAGCTCTTCAAGCCAAACTTAATTTCATAATAATTTAAAATTTTGTGACTTATTTACCTATTAAAATAGATATACATGAGTAATTTTTTGTTTTAAAATGCTTCTTCTCCTTTACATTTTCTTCACAGATCTCAGCTACTTTATTGCTAATGCTTCCAAACTGCCTTGGAAAACAAAACTTATCCTAGAATCTCCTTTCAGAGCAAAGGAAGGACAAAGGTTGGTCAAAGTCATGTATAAATATTTTTTCCATAACAAATATTTGTCAGAAAAAAAGAAAGAAATGAAGTAGAATGGAAAACAGGGAGGGAGGGAGGGAGGGAAGGAAAGAGAGAGATTCCGGCACATCTGAGGGGTCACTTCCGCCACAGCCCAGCCAATATTTTATAAAAAGTTTAACAATCTCTTCTGCAGTTCTTTTTCTTTTCCTGTCCCTAAACTCTACCTATTAGTCTGAAAATAGTTCAACGATAACCTCTCATTAAAGTTTTTTAGCGGATTTCAAGCCAATGGTATGGACAGAAAGTAGCCATAGACCTTTTAAATAACTAATTCTAAGTGCAGAAGAAAGGTCATAATTCCTCTACAGCAGCTAAAAGCACTTTCGCTGGCATTATCTAATTTTTCACAAAACTCTAGAGACATAGACAATTACTTTGATTATGCTTCTACAGATGAGGGGTTTTAGGCACAAGGCATAGAATAATGGGGGCTGACCACTGTTTGCACCAGTTATAGACTTATACCTACTAATATTCAGAGGAGGCCTCTTTGGATGACCCAACTTGCCCTTTACAAAAGGATCTTTTCCCAACTTGACCTGTGTAATACAAAAAAAAAAAAAAAAATCTTAAGTACTTTTATTATTAATTTGGATAGATCCTAAAACCTAGATGCTCTCTCAACACACAAAATTATGTGCAACTTTGGAACATAGCTGATAGCCAACACAGGCAAGACAGCTCCATTAAATCCTATGTAACAATAAACATGGATTTATTTTCATTGAATAGCAAGTCAAATGATTGGCTAAACCAAACTGTAGAACAATTCTCTATTACCTAGAACATCATTCACATACTTCATCAAAAGTACCCCCATTTTATTTTAAAAGTTGATATCTAAATGGCAAAGGGTTATCACAACTTATACTAGAACATATCAGAAACATTTAAAGTTCTTTGCTTGATATTCATCTGGACTATTTCCACTGAAATCACACTTCAGGATCTCCTACTCCTCCAACTAACTGTATATACTGGTTCTAGCTACTCTTCACTGAAATTTCTACCCTGCTGGCCCATTATTTAAGCTTGAATGAAGAAAAGATTATGTTGTTAATTATTTACCTGAAAGATGAAAGCAAAATGTAGCACGGGTAAGAGAAAAACAATAAAACAAGAAAAAGGAGGATATAGTAGGTGATGAAAAGTAATGTGGTATTATAAATGCTTTCCTTCATTGTAATCTGCAAAAGGACACACAACAGATAATTCAGTCCAAGTGTCTGCTCAACATACAGGACTTCCCCTGAAGGGTTGTAACAAGGAACTGAGTCTTGCAGTTGCCTCACAAGAGTGAGAAAGGAGGGGAACTAGGCTTATCTCCTTCCTTCCTCACATTTCACAGAGGTCTTGACATGGAAAGCTAACTCTCCTGTGCTTTTCCATTATATAGTCTGGAAACATGTCAGGAAACCAAAGTCCTTGTCCCATATGCAGAGATTATTTATTGCTACTATAGCATGTATTAAAATAGAAAAAAAGAGGAAGGTAAGGAAGAGCACAGTGTTATTGTCACAATATAGACTCCCAGGACATAATTATAAGAGGTAACTACTTGCTGAAGAGACCACTACTCTTAAGCAACAAACATGACTGCCCTTCCTCACCTCAGCAATCAATATGGTGAGGGATCAAACAGGGATCAGACAAGATGTATCGCAGTTCAGGTCCTGCACCACAGCTAAGCCACAGAAATAAAACTGAGAGAGCCAGGAATAGAAACAGCCAGAGGTTGAGTGCAAACCACAGTCCTTAGAGAGTACAAAAAGTTGAAGTTGAGAAATCAAAAGCAAACACCAAGGCTGAGGTCACAGGTGAATTCAAAGTTGGGAGATGAAACCCAAACTAAAAGCAGAGGAAAAGTAGTCCTGAGCAACAGGAACAGTGTATGAAGATTCCCATCAATTGTTTCTAAGGTGCTGAAAAAAATGAAATTTATCTTTGTATGTCATTAAGCATGTGGTAGATGGGTTTGTCTGGTTCTTCAAAGTATGGCATCATTACAGACATAAAATATGCCAGTAGGCAAGAAAGAGATATGTGGGAATATGAGATTATAAAAGCTTCTGGAAATAACTTTTATGTAACTTAAATATCCCTTGGCCACATCAGTCTGGCAACTAAAATGAGGTTGCATTTTCTTAATAAGTACATTATCCACTTATTTAAAATTTTGTAATAAAAGCCTACTATGATCAAAGGATTGCAGGTAAGAGTTCATTATACAGTGCTTATTTAAATTGTCATAGCCAAAGCTTTCATGGATTTTGTACTCTGGAACACAGATAACTAATGACAACATATATAGCTGTAGTTGTGAAGTACTGTGAACTTAATGAAACAGGGTACTGTGAGAGGAACAAGAAGCAAGAAAGGAGAATACATTTAAACACTGTTGACAGGAGGATCACTTTAACGAGTTATCAATTAGGCAGAGATTTGAAGTGTCAGCAAAAGAAATCAGGTTTTAGAAGCCAGAGGTTGTTGTGAAAGAGGAGAGAATAGCTAGTTTCCACAGCTAGAGAGAGATTGACTTGATCAAGAAACTGAACGAAAACAGAGTGATGGAAACTATAAACCAAGTTACCTGAGATGAAATTGGAAAGGGTCTATCATGTTTTAAATCACACTGTATTTTAACTCTCCATTGTGAGATCTTTGAAGGGTTTAATTTTTTCAGATGTAGTAATTTGAAAGCCTCCATCCAGTTTAACTGTAGGATGTCTACTTTTAACAGGTTGTCATCCCTAAATGCAGTCAAAAATCTCTGGAGGACAATTAAATGTTCAACAAACATGCCCTGCTGCCTCAACCTTGTCATTTTGTAGATGTTCACCTGAAGGACTAGGATCACCATCTCCTTCAGTGTTCATTGCTTGCCTCTATGTGCTTTGCCCCAAGCATGAACAGCATTGCTACAATTCTAATAAGATTTTATACAAGCTTGAGGAAAATAAAAGAGAAGCATAACACAGTAACAAGGTAAATCTCTTCTTAGAGCAAACTTATCCTTTGGTTTAGCCAGAGCCATGCTCCCTGTCTGGTCCAGATCAGATATTCTGGATGACACAGAGATCAGTCCACAGGTCAAATCTGCATGACACAGACATGAAATTACCTTTATTCTATTCCCATCCTTCCACCTCTTCTTATTTCCTATTCTCGAGTCAGTCTCTCCCAAGAATGATTGTAAACAGAAGTCAATTCCTTTTGGAGGAAAATATGGCTGTCAAGATCTTCTCACCTTCTCAGGTGGGGGCCAACTTTGTGATCCTGAGATACACGAAAACCTAACCACTGAACATAATGAAGACTAAGTTCACACACTGTTCAAGATATTAACATACCAGCCCACACTGAGTTTATTCTAACCAACTCTTGTTTTTAACCACATTTCCAGGTGAAAATCCAATTTCTTTCCTATCCTTCCTAAATTTCTCTCAAAGATACAGTCACAACTATGCAGTCTTACCTCTCACATACACAACATTGCAATACTTCAGAAATCTTCAAGTATGGAATATGTCTGCATTTTATTTTTGCACAACAAAAAATTACTTTGGCTCCTTCAAAAAAAAAAAGGAATAATCTGCAAAAAAGTATCTTTAACAAAAGAGAAAATTCTTAAATTTTGAGAAATACACATGTATTCACCTTCCTCTCCAGCTAAGCAGCACAACAAAAAACCATCTTGCATTTGACCAAGAATTTGAGCTTGCTTTAGCCAGAAGTCACTGTAATAAATTAGTTCCCTTCTTCAAATTCTTACCCCAAAGACACGTTTCCATCTCCTGCTACAATCTTTTGCCTGATCCTCAGTGCTGACCCTTTATTTTGATTCAAGTTGATGTGTTCTTATCACCCAAAGGAATGGACTTTGTACCTAAGTGCTACCTACTTGGCTTTCATAGCCATGTGTCTCACCATTGAAACTCTTGCCTGCTTCCATGAAGAGACCCAGCCTCTGAGACTCCAGCTTAGTCCTGAATTCTGTGTACCCTCACTTTAGCCTCCAGCATACTCTGAGTGAGAAATTACATGTTATCCAAGCTTCAGATTTTAAGAACTTCACTGTGAACTAACACTGGAACACACACTTTGCATGTCCTCTGAAACCAAGACAGTTCAACTTCACCTCTACTTAGGCTCGTGGAATTACAGAGAGTGTGCAGACTTCACTATCCACAGGAAAAGAATTTTCCGCATCCCTATACTAAAATCTCTTACCTCCAGTTCTTTCCTGCCCCCACTTGCTTCCTCAGTCTTTGCCCAATGGCCACTAATGGCCAAGTAGGGTTTGGGTTTTAGGCTGCTTTTTCCCACAACTACTGTTCTAATCCTGCCCTCCAACGGCGAGCAGATTTGAGTGCAATTGAAGAAGTTTTAGGGGAGAATCAGATTATAATCAGTTTGGTTCAACATCTCCAGGGATAAGTTTACTTCTGACCTAGAAACTTTTTAGTCCTTTGTCTTGTACATACATGAGAATACATGAAATTCAGACAGACAGTAAATAAGTAGTCTTCAGAGCAGGCTGTGCTGATCAACAACCAACCATTTTGCCAAGTAGTGCTAGCTACATGATATCAACACTAAGACTAACATTAGCCACAGACAGACACTGAGAGGAGAAAAAGGGTCTGTAATTCCCACCACCAAATACTTATTACTTCTCACAGAGACACTGAAATGAAATAGTGTAAGTCTCCGGGCCCAAGTTCCTTAGTAACTCCTTTCTTTTTATTCTATCTCCCTTTGAAGATTAAAACAAAAGGACATGGTGTTCACACTTTCTGTGCTATATGCTATTAGCCCAATTAGTTTGTAGATGGAAGTAAAGGGCTGTATAGATTGGGCAATGGGTATATCCATTTCATCTTATCATATACCATGAGGCTTACTGAACAGATTCTCATTCTGCTAGAGTGTACTGAGGGCACGTATTGGTGTGAGAATTAAGTGGTCTCCGGGGTTGTGAGCAGTTTTGTAGACCAACCTGTTGCCTCTTAGTTCCATATTTCCACAGAGAGAATAAAGATCATTAGTGACCTCATTATGCCCCCTTTCTCAATGACCATGTCTACGACATGAATTTTAGACAAATGTGTCCTGTATTGAGAAGGTGTATGAAACAAGGAAGGAGGATTATGACATGCAGCCACATTCAGGCAACAACAAAACCTACCCTAAAACACCTTCTCAACATTCAAAACACTGTGATGTTTCTGTGATATACTTTTAACTATTCTGTGATATTTGGATGACTTCTCATTTTTTTTATTATTAAAAATGCCTGTGCTGTGATTCACTAAGTGGTTTAAAATTGGATGTCTTTTTCCTTATGGATAAATTCTTGGTGAGGTAAAATGACACAGACAGTTTTTAACTCTTTTTAAAGAATATCTAACTGATTAATAGAAAGAGTAAGCTCTATAATAGTGCCAAGAGCAGTGAATATATTGCCTAGAGTCCTGTCAACATTGAATTTTATTATGATCATTAATTTTTACTAATGTGCTTATCATGTAACAATACAGTCAAGCTGTTTTAATTCGCATTGCTATAATAGCCTGGTAAGATTTTATATAATGGAGTTTTTTCTAAATATCCACAGATATATAAACAACTAGGCAAGATACCTGAAGCTAAATAACCTATCTTAATAGATTTACTAATGTGGTCTTGTGATCAGTAGAGGTTATTCTTTTCTAGGATAAAAGCACTCAATTAATATGCAATGAATTTTTAAAACTTCCTAAGGGATTCATTTTGGTTATATTGGGAATTTTCTTTTGTCAACATTGTTTATTAACTATGATAGCAAATTAGGCAAGGATCAAACACATCAGTTATCTTTGAACTTTGACAATCTCTAATGAATAGCTAGGAGGTTTTTCAACAGTGCAAATTAAGGAAATCTTCAGAGAGCCAATGAGTTTGATAAAACTATTTAAAGTTATGTTTATGACTCTGCTAATGCCAACAATAAAAGAAACAAAGATAGAGTTACATAATATAATATACATCATATAGGGATCTTGTTTATGCCTTTGGCTTTCACCAAAATCTGAAGGGAATTGAAGACTATAGTCTCAGAGCCATCTCATAAAGAATAGAATTATGAAATACTTCAAGGTCATATACCCATGGCTATGAATCCTGAATAATAGGCTGGAGCAGACCTGAAACAGTTGCTGGAAATGCAAGTATTTTTCCTATTCTCTCTCCTATTGTAATTTCAAGGAAAGTGGAATAAGAACTCTTAAACAAACTTTGCATATAAATAAATTTTAATGCAATATTATAAGTATGTCCTTGGTCAGTTCTCTTTAAACAGACTAGAAAGCAGCCTCATAAATATGAGACAAAGAGTTTGGAATGATAAAAGCTATATTGTGTTGGAACAGATTTTAGGTCCAAAAATAGTCCATCTGGATCATAAACAGAAAAGAATGATGCAAGAGGTCAGGCATCTAGCTGGGAAGGAGGGTGTCAACGGTGTGTGAGAACAACCAGGCAAAGAATCTCAGACACGAGCCTGTCGCCTGCCTTTCAAAGGGAAGGCGCCTGTTGGCGGACTTCAGGTCACAGAACTGGACTGAAAAAGCAAGTGCATCCTGCACGTTCTTTCCTCCCTGCCTGCTCTCTGTTACTTAGGGAGCATCGCGCGTTTTTCCATCCCCCTCAAGGACAAGAGTATCTTCTTGTTCTTATTTTATTGTAATGTAAGTAGATATTAATCGTGGAAATATTTTTAAAGTACTCTTCTTTCTCCTATGAAAAATACAAAAAAACTCATAAAAATAATTACAGAATACAATAGTTAATGCACTTTATATCAGAATCTTAAAACAATGGCCAAAATATTACTCAGAGCACAAGTCACAGACAACAAAGAAGCTGCTGGGTGGAGGTGTGGCTCGGTGGGAGAGCACCTGCCAAGCACGTGTGAGGATTTGGGCTCTATCCCCAAAGTCTCTCTCTTTCAGAAAAGAAATAAAAGAATAATAGTGCAAAACTTTATTTTCAGTAAACTAGTAGAATCTTGTGATATAATGTAGATAAATTAGCGTATATATAAAAATACTTTTGAAACAATGGAATAGGTAATTGGGGAATTATTTATACTCATCCCCATTTTCTATTTCTCTCTCCTGAAATAAATCACACAATTTTAAATATCACATCCATGTCCCTTAAAGGAGAAGCTAATATACATACATACATATACAAATGCATGGCAAATAGTAGCTTTTCTTATCAACAAATATGTAGTAAAAAATTTACCTTGGCCCAATATGAGATACAGTGTTTTACCTTGGATTGGGGAGGTAATTTCTGCCATACATGATTGAAGCATATCTGCTCAGCTGGGGGCTGCCCACACTATCATTTCATGTAAGTGAGCGCTTCTCTTCACTCAGTATCAGATAGCCTGGAGACTGAGTTCAACCATGTGGGAAATTAGTCAGGCATTCATACTTACATCATTATATCCAAATGAAAACCCTCAACCAGCTCTTAGTCTCTCTTGCTGACCACTTCACACACAGCCACAGCCAGGTCAGTGGGTAACACTTCCTAACTCCATAGGACAGTACAACACAGGCTTCTGACGGAACCGCCCAAGCTGTGCCCTACAAATCTCTGGCTGATTTTTACCTGTGTCTTTCCCTGCAGTAAACTTTAACATGAATAGAATACATTTCAGGGAGTTCTGTAATTCTCTCTAGGAAATATCTGACCCAAGGGTGATTAATGTTCTGGTTGAGATCTAAAATTATTCCCTCAAAGTTTCATGTATTTGGAAGGTGATTGTGCCATGGGGGTGTTAGTCTCGTCAGTGAATTCATATAGTCCTAAGTCCAGTAGCTGCATGTGTGGCTAAGAAAGAGGGCCTGGCTAGAGATGGGTCACTGGGCACATGACCTGTGAGGATGTATTGTCTCGTTTTCCCAATCCATTGAAATTGTGTTTATCTCTTCCAACCTGCTCTCTTGGCATCCCAGGGATGATTTCATCCAGGAAAGGTTCCTTGCTGGGAGAAATGCTATGCCTAAGGTCAATTTCTCAGACCTTAGAACACTGTGACCTTTTAAATGAAAAGTTCTCCTACTTCAGAAATTTTTGTATTTTTATATTACATCTGTTTTAATTAATTTTATTTACTTAAAACAACCATTTGTGTAGATTATCTTAAGCTGCTAGAACAAAATTTGAAAAAAGGAGGTGGGGAAATAGGTAGAGGAGGAGGAAGAGAAAGAAGGAGAAAGAGAAGTAGTGGAAGGAAGGGAGAGAAGTCTCCAAGGATGTTCATTTCTTGACCATTTTACACATGTCCACTATGAGAGAGCTTTAGCCTAGCTTTGTCATTTAGGGATCTAGATTAAAAGCTCACCACTGTTCAACCTGGAAACTGCCAGTTTCCATGGTAAATGGAAAAGAGAACAACAATAGAATGATTTTAAAGTCTACATTTAGAAGCTACTTATATTGCTCCACTTGTGAGCGAATGGGCCATACCAAGTCATTAGGCTGAGCCTACTCGGGAGACTAACTCCAGATGCCACCCAATCATAACGCTGCAGTCAAAGTTGGAGACTCAATGATAACCTCTTCATTAGAACCAGTGTCTTGAATCAAGGACCTGTGAACTGAAAAGAATCAAGTTATATGTATTTTATACACCCAACATAAAATAAATGAATGAGTCAAAGAAAGCACAATAAACACCTGCATTTAGAAAGACATACTACAGCACCGTTCTTAACAATTTTTCAACCCTGCAAGGCCTGTTAAAGTCCCATGCTCTGGGGTGGGGAACGGAACAATTGCTTGATGATACCCTGGTTATGCTTTCTCATAGTTTATTTGCCTTCTTGATCCTGAGTTTCACCTTCTAAAATGTCCTACTTTTCTATTATCTTCCTTGGCAGCAGCCAACATGGACACAAGAGGTTGAACAGCTTCTTCGTTCTTCTCCTTACATTTACACTCTCTCCTATCATCAGTGGATGAACCTTTTAGCAGTGTAAATAAACTCTCAAAAATTGAAAAACTTTATATATTTTCTTCCAGTCAGCAATGTGTGGCAACTAAGGACTTAATTTCCCATTCTTTGAATTTAGCAGGCTTCTGTAAGAAAACCACACTTTTAATTTTTCTACAATTATTTTTTTACTCAGCTAAAATTATTTACTAAGCATAGTCACAGTTCATTCAGTGATATTAACAAAGGACAGGAAAGCAATACTCCTGGGTGGGGGTGGTCCTTATCAAGAGGCTGACTTTTAATGAGCCTTTCAGACTTAGAGATTTTCTAGTGAAGGTTGAAAACCGCTGTTAAATGGTCTGTTAAATTCAGAGATAATAACCAGGAAGCTCCATAAATACTGTTTTGCATATCTCTGTCTAAAGCTGGGAGTTCTGGGCTACTATAGCAATCATCATATTAAATGTCGCATTACTCCATAGCTTGAGGTACCATCTTTTCAGCTCCCAGTGATAGATTGTTCACTGTGCATTTCTCACCTGAGAGCCAGTGTAACATACCTTCACATTTTGTTGTAGCATTTCCCTCATGATGTATGATGTCTGACTCAGTCAGCTTATGCAAGTCCTGCTGTGGAAAGGTGATCTAAAACTTTCACTGGCTTACAACTCTGAGCATCAACGTATTATTCATCTCTCACGACTTCCAGAGGTTAGCTTCAGATCTGCTTCGTGTCAAATTACTCCAGGGTCCTGACTAACATTACGGCCCAATCCACAGATGTAGACCCCATGGTGAGGGAAAAGCAAGCCTGGAAGAATCAGGAAATACCTCTTAGAGCTTGTGATGGAAAGAGGGATATGTAAAGGCCCTTGATAGACACCAGGCGTTTTCATCCTGGGTAGGCATATAGCTTTATATCTGGAGGAGACAAAGCCAAAAAAACAATTAGGTATGCATGGGCCAAATAATAAGATCAACAGGATTATTATGAATATAGTCAAAGATTTTTGCCAAGAGGAGCCCATAATAGCCTCCCATGGAGAGAATAAGGCCACAGCTGTGAGTTCTGCTAGCTAAGCACTAGTCCCAGGTGTAAGTGAGGAACTTTTAAGAGTCTGACATAAAGCTACCATTGCATACTCTGCCGTCTTCCTTGTTCGCCTTTCCATGAAGGAGCTGCCATCACAGAAAAGGGTCAAATTAGGGTTAGTAAGGGTTGTGTCTAATAAGTCTTTTCTAGGTGCATATATATGAAGAATTACCTGTGTGCAGTCATGTCTGCTAGCCTCAAATTTTTTCCTTTTCTGGCAAAAAGGTAGCAGGGTTTAAGGAGGAGCATGTCTTTATTTGAATGGCTGATCCTTCTAGAAGTAAAGCATGGTATTTAAGAAGTTGACTGTCTGATAGCCAGAGGCTCCTTTGCACGAAGTCTTGCCATATTGTGAGGCGTATATATAGTGAGATCTTTACCTAAGGTTAGCTTGAATGGTTCTGGCACTAAGAGAGCTACAGCTGCCATAGCTCTAAGACAAGAAGGCCATCTCTTTGCTATGATGTCTAATTCATGACTCACATCCCTATAGGCTATTGGGTGGTTCCCCATCCTGTGTAAGTACTCCCAATGCCATACCTCGCCTTTATTGACATACAAATAGAAATGGTGTCCTGTGGGGAGACCTAGGCCTCGAGCATTTAGGAGACCTTGTTTATGCTTCTGGAATGCTATTTGGGAATCGGGTTCCCAGGTTAAAATATGGGTACCTGTCTTTTGGGCATCTTTTAGATAGACCCTCTGTAGAGTATCTCTGACTGTCAATCAACAAATATGACTCCTTTCAGCCTGAAGAAGCCGTCATCGCCTGTTACTACCTCATGCAGTTCAGGTCACTTCTTCAGAGGGGGGAATGTTAGAGGCAGCTGAGTTAGACAGAAATATTATAGGCAGTTAGACAGGGCCAGGGCCTGGAAGGAGCCAACATGAAAGACAGGATAAAATATATATCTGCTATAGGCCAGATATCAAGACAAATGATGAAACAAATGTGCCCTCATACCTCCCCAGAGATGGACAGCAGAGATTGATATTCTAAGTAGGTAGCCATCACCTTGAAGAGTCATTGACCCAACCCCTTACAGGAAAAGCTCCTGTTCTGTATTCATGCCTGCTTGCTACATAACTCGCTTTCCCATTTGATCAATTTTACCTGAACAATTCTTATTGGCTGACCATAGTTTTGTCCATTGCCCCTGCCATGGACCTGCCTCACCTCATGGTTTTGCTCTATAAAAGTCCCTAGAAAAGACAGAGTCTTGGGTAGCCCATTTGGGCCCCTCTTCTATCCTTCTCTTGGACAGAAGCTTTCTTTCCCTCAATAAATATACTCTGCTCTTAAAAAAACAAAGAGGGATGTGCCACTCCTATTTAGATTTTATTATCCAAAACAGTTACAAGACTGCCTTGGCCTATTTAAGTTTCTGTAACAATATGCCATCAACTAGAGACTCTAAATCAACAGAAGTTTCTCTGTTATACTTTGGGAAGCTGAGAAGTCCATGATCACGGCTCCCACAGTCTCTGGTAAGGACCTTCTTCCTGCTTTTCGGTGCTACCTGCTAGCTATGTACTCACAAGGTAGAAGGGGTAATGCAGCTTTCTGAGGCCTCTTTTAGAAGGGGAATAATCCTGTTCAGGAGGAATCTACCATCCTACTTAATAATCCCTCAAAGATCTTACCTCCCAAAACCATCACATCGGTGATTATGTATCCCACATAATCAGATATGAAAGGATACACTCCTTCACACCTTACCTTAAGACTTAGTCTTTATGGGCCAGAGATATAGCTCAGTGGCACAAGCACCTGCCTGGCAAGCCAAGGTCCTGAGTTTGATTCCTGGTACCAAACAAACAAAAGAAGATTTATTCTTTATCAATGGAAGATGGCAGAGTAATCTTCCCACAGGGCAAGATTCATAAGTCTAATGTCTTTTCATTTACTCACTAACCACTGACTGTGGGGTGTGACAGATTTGAGGGCATAAAAAATATGCAACTATTCTCTTTAATTACTGAGAAACATTCAAGGCCTATCACCTTTCCTAGGAGGTGAACAAGTATGGAGAAGATATAAAGATAAATCAGTGTTACCAGCTTCGGTCTCTACCTCTAATCTTCCTGCATATTTTCTTGCTTTTACATAAAAATTATCACAAATTTTAAAAATTTAACACAATATAAATTTATTATCTCACAGTTCTTTAGGTCAGGCATCTGAGAGGACTCAGCTAGATTCTCTGCTTAGACTTCCACACACCAAAATGAAAGTGTTGGCCAGCTGAGCTCTTCTGAGCTCTGGAATTAAACCACTTCAAAGCACACTCAGGTCACTGGTAGAATTTAGTACCTTGTAGTTACAGAGTTGAGAATGCTATTTCCTTCCCTGATTGAATGCGCCTGAGTTTGATAAAAGTTTGAAATATATTCCCTTTGATCAAATTTCAAGTATTTTCCCCAAAAGCCATCCTCAAGTCTTTCTCTCCAAATATGTTCTTAGGGGACAAATGCTAGAAATCAAGATGTTGCCTAGAAAGTAGATTGTATCAGAAAAAAACATTAGACCTAGAAGCCAACTTTCTAAAACATCTCAACCTTATATAGTGTCCCCTTTTAAGTGATAGACGATGGATCCTGGCGCACTGCTAATGAAGCAGAAAGAAGAATGCTGTGACATCAAAATACGTGAAGAAAATGCAGCAAAGAACACATTTATTCAGTGACGAATCCCTAGGGAGCATACGTTAAAATGCCCAGTACATTGCAGACCACAATCTACAAGTGAGGCTGAAAAGAAGATGAACTGCTGCTCTAAAGAACTGTCATTTCCATGTTTTTAAATCCTGGCTCATCACCTTCATAGACAGCCTTTTGTCAGCATTCCTCCTCAATTAAGAAAAGGCAACGGAAGCAGAGTTTCTTTGAGAAAAATGAATTAAACTGTTGAGAAAAAAATTTGTTTTTAAAGTAAATTCACAGCTGTGACTCAACAGATATTTGAGAAAAAGACAATTTATAGCATGATAGGTTATAAAGATTACAGAAAGACAAACAAGGGGAGAAGGTGACCCCCCCAAATTAAACAGAGATGTCATAAAAAAGTAAAAATAATTTTAAAATAGTTTAACTGGTATTTTAAGAAAAACCCCACATGGTATAACTATAAATCATGAACAGGTTGCTATGTAAAAAGTAACAGTAACAGAATCCATATGGAGCCCATGAGAAATTACAAAATGAGATTAACAAAGTTGAAATTTCAATAACCAAGTTGGGAAATAAGATTAAGAAAACCGGGCTGGGGATATAGCTCAGTGGAATAAGCGCTTGCCTAGCAAGCGCAGGGTCCTGAGTTCAATCCCCAGTACCGCAAAAAAAAAAAAAAAAAGAAAAGAAAAAGAAAACCTCACCAAGGGTAGAAAGAAATGAAAAATATTAGAGGAAATATTTCAAGCTAAAAATACCAATATCACTATCCAAGTAATAAGATTTCCAGAAAGAGGTTACAGACAATACAGGGAAGAAAAATTACAAAAATAATAGACAGGAATTCCCCAGTGATTCATTCCCACCAGTTCTCAAAACCAAAGGTCCTAGCCCATGACATTCAGATCTACAACTAGGTCCATCATTGCTAAGTTTGAAAACATGAGCAATAAAAATATCCTAAAAGCTTGAGGCAACACTGACAAATTCATCTCATTTATTACTTACTGACACTCTTAAGAATAGTGAAAGTGTTAATGTTTGGAATCTCAGTTATGATTTATTTTCCCAGGGCTTTTTTCCGGGATACCATTTTCTTCCCATTGTGTAAGTATTAGGTTATTTGGTAACATCACAAAAAGATTTAAGAAATTACTTTCCCTATCTTATTCACTCCTCCACCTCTCCTAAAATGAGTCTTCCTACTGGTTCACATTTTCAAATACATATTATGTATTTTAACATGGCTGACCTTGAACAAACACAATGTACGAGAACAACCATGTAAGATTTAAAAATACCTATTCCTCTGCCCTACCCTTTCCCTGTCATGTATCCCTCCTTCATGATATCACCGGAGGCTCTTTGTTTTGTGGGGTACTGAGGACTGAATCCAGGAGCAAGCACATGCTAAGCGCATGCTTTACCACGGCACTGCATGTTTAGCCATAGTTTATTTTATTTAGACAAAAGTGCTTACTAAGTCCCCAGGCTAGGCTCGAAATTTGGACCTTATTTCCTGGCTTTTTGAGCAGCTGAGATTTCATACCCATACACGCCATCACACCCAGCCAGAGACATTTTCTAAGCTACAGACATCATTGTTTGCTCATGTGTGTAAAATATTTCAGAGAAATCACCAAAATTATGAATACCACTCAACTACTTATAATGTGCTATCGTTTTAGACTTCCATAATACTCATTAATTTATACTTTTATTTATTGACTTATTGGTTAAGATTTGCATTTTATGCCAAATACTGTCCTAAATTCTGTGTTACAGAGCACAAGACGAATGACTCTCAAAATAGTCATGTCAAATAAACAAAGCCAGGCAGAAAGATTGCATATTGTATGATTCCATTTGATAAAGTACTAGGAAATCAAACGGATGCACCCTAGATCAGCAGTGTGTGAGGATGGCAACAGAGTAGAAAAGAGAAAAAGAAAAAGATTACAGGGTCACAAGGAATCTGAGGGTGATGAATGCATGTGTTATCTTAGTTGTGGTAAGAGGTTAATGGAAAAATATATGTTAAAACTTATAACACTACACATTTCCAGGAGCAGTTGGCTACAGATCAATTATAGTTTAGTAAAGCAATTTGGCACACACATATTTTTAAAAAGCCCAGTGTTATAGGCTAAGTCATATATTTGGCATATATTGAAGTCATAACCTCCAGCACCTCAGAATATGATTGTTTTTAAAGATCAAATTTATAAAGAACTGTTCTAATGAAGGATTTAACTTAGGGTAGACCTTTAGCAGTAGAGTGCTTGCCTAGCATGCATAAGGTCCTGGGTTCCACCCATGGCACTGTAAGAAGGAGAGAAAAAGGAAATTAAAATGTTCATTAAATGTTGGGACCTAATCCAACTTGACCGATGTCTAATGTGGTGTGGGATACTAGCATACCTACAAACAACACAAGTGAAGGCCTGAGAGAAGAGAATCATGATAAGCCAAAGACAAGGGTCTTAAGAGAAGCAAGCCTGCCAGCATCTATACTCAGATTTCCAGCTTCCAGGACTGTGGCAAAATAAATCTTTCACTTTAAACTATCTAGTCCATGGTACTTTGCTCTGGCAGCCCTGGCAAATGAATATATTCAGTGTCTTAGTTACTTTTTTACTGCTGGGACAAATTATCCAACACTCACAGGATAAAGTGGGAAAGGCTTATTTTAAACTCATAGTGTGTAGAGGATTCAGTCCATAGTTTGCTGTTCCCGAGGCAGGGAGGTGTGGCAGAGGGGTGTGGCAGAGGAGAAACAGCCCATGGAGGGTAGGCAGAAAAAGCGGCAGCAATGAATCTTTCCCTTTTTATTTCAGTCAGGTTACAAATGTATTGGTTAGCAACACTCACACCCAGGGTGGGTATTCTGTCTCCACTAAATCAATTCAACCACACCTAGAAGCATACTAATCCAATCAGTGGGCTGGTCCCAATTGTAGCACACCTATAATCCAGTCACTCCCCAAAGCCCCACCTGAGAGCTCCTGAGCCCCTGTATACATTTTGGATATAAGTCATAATATCCAGTAAGAGGTAGGCTGCAGTGTGTATAACACACAGTCTCCATGTGACGGTACTATGAGTGACTGATTTCCTATCAAATTATTTCCTTTGTTTTACAACAACCATGTGCTGTTGCTATAATTTAAAAAAAGAAAGTCACTAAATATTCTGTGCAGCCACTCCTGGGATTCAGTTTGAAAATCCTAACGACAAAGAAGCCATGGCAGAGAAAGTCATATTGTCTTATTCTGAAAGAACGATATTTCTATAGGAGAATACATGGTAGTTTTACAATGTTAAAATTACAGAAAGAAAATCAGTAAGTGTACTTTTGAAATCTTTCTATAAATATTCAGGAGGAAGCCTGCAGACTCGAAATTGCTGATACTGCTGTTTCAAAGATGCCTGCAAAACACACCCGCAAAGACTCAATAGTCCTATAAACGAGCTGTTCTTTAAAGTTACCTATGTAAATTATAAGATTAAAGGTAATATTCAATATAAAATGTTCCAATTTTTTAGAAAGCTTTGTAAAATGAGTTTTAAGGTGGCAGTGATTACCAGCAATGTTTTGTTAGCTGTCTCACAAGCCTTTCTTTTATTCTTAATTACTTTTGTAACTACCAGTACTTATTCAATTAGCTATGTTAGTAGTCCCTGGATTTCTGTACACCTGTTTCTCACAGCTGTCTGGAAGCCTGGTTCCCTGATATCTGTACAGAATTAGTTCCATTTCCTACACTAAAATCACAGGAAAAGAAGCTTAGGATCAATGTGTGGTTAAAGAGGCTGAAATGAAGACCAAAGATAGTTAAGCATCCAGTTTCTTACAATGAAATCATTGCTATCAGGAAACATTCTGGGACACATCCAACAATTACCATAAAATCCATTATGTTTTCATAGAAACTATGTAAATTTCTTTACCAAAGGAGTATCCCTTGCTTAATAAGCTCTCTGATGCTTGTTTAGTATTTACAATTATACTTAAATTTAAGGTCTGGTTGTAGAGTAGTTTTATTAGGAAAATTAGAATAAAATTAAATATTTACAATTGAGTCATTTATATTAGACTAAGATAATTATTTGAAAATGCTTTCAAGAATATGCTTTCCTAACTTTTTAATTGAGAAATTATTTACTATATTTCTGCAGGAAGTTTGCCTATATTCTGGGAGTATTGCCGTGAAGGTAATATATTTGACCTTCTAGAGCTTGAAAATAAGTGGAAAGGACCAACAAATCTAGATTAGGTAAGTGTTGTTAGCAGGTAAAATTGCAAGAGTAACTGGGCTGCACAGAGAAATGTGGAACCATCTATACTGAAAGGATATTGGCATAATTTATTGTTACATTCTTCAATGTACACAAAGTATAAAAGTACACTGTTAAGATCATAACTGGTTTTTGTGACAAGCTTTTATTCCATGGTTGCTCACTGTGCAATTGTTCATAATTGTAAACACTGGGGAAAATTAAATCCTAGAAGCAGAGCATTCATTAAACAAAATACAATACATCAGCAAAATAGCATACTAGGTAGCCTTCAAATAGCGTGTATTTCTCACGTGAAAGAAGAGGTCTTCTTCTCCCTCTTTAAGCTATGTGATAGGAAAGAAATGTTTAAAATATATAAACCTACAACAAATAAGAGGAAAAGAAAGTAGTCGCAATAAACAGTGGGAGGTAAATGGAAGAGTCTGGATAGACGAGGCATACAAAAGGAAGCCACACTCTGGAGCCCATCCGTGAGCAACAGCAAAGAAAAGATCAGCCAGCAAGCACAAAAACTGAAAGGCAATATAACAACGTGCGGAAATAATAAAAGGGTAAAAAATGAGTAGTAGAGGGATGCCTATGTACAAAACTGTGAAACAATTTGTCCCCTCCCTTGCCTGCCTCTACTGGCCAGGAGCTAAACAAATCTTGTAGCAAAATGTGTAGAACTAGAGGACATTATATTAAGTAAAACAAGACAGACAGAAAGAACAATATCTCTCTAACATGGGAAAGCTAAGGCCATGTTTCAGAATTTACAAAAATATAATTCAAAGGGCCGTGGTAGTGAAAACCCTTGGATTCAATCCTGAGTACCACACACAAAAAAGCAAAAAAAATGATCTGAATGTAGAACAGTAATAATTAAAGGTTGGAGAGCGGGGAGAAAGGGATGCTGGAGAAGGGGAGCCGAAAGGATAAACTGTAGTATTTCACAGCACACTGGGCAGCTCTAACTCACCGTGACCTATTTATTATACACTTTATGAAGAACTAGAAGAGAGGAGCTCAAAATCTCCAACCATAAAGACAATGAGATGAAAGTCCCGGTTACTCTTTGTATCCTATACACATAAGTTGAAATCACATGTGCACCTTATAAATATACACACACATTGCATATAAAAATAAAAGGGCTGGGGATATAGCTCAGAGATCCAGTGACTGCCTGGCAAGTGCGAAGTCATGAATTCGATTCCCAGTATCAAAGAAGAAAAAAAATAGCCTATAAAAAAGTAAAAATTTATCATAAGAGAAACCGGAAAGAACTAAGGTAGGTAAGGGTGGGTACTGATGCTAACAAGCACCTCCCTGTTATATTTTAGAGCTGTTTTCTAAAGTAATAAACAGTTTTTGCCCTCATCCTCCTCACTGCCACAAAAAAAATTGGCAGTCAATAAAACTAATCTGCCACCAAAGATCATGTAGCCTGACTTCCTATCACCCACTTCTAAATATTAGCAAATGAGACATTTGAGGCAAGTCTGCAGCATGCAAGATAAATACCAAGAAAAAACAGAGACAGAAAGGCCTTCAAATTAGAATCCTCAGTGACATTTAAGAAAATATCCCTTCTATAAAAAACACTCCATTGTAAAAGAAAAACTGAATTGGAGAATAAAAGAACTCTTGAAAGTTAAATATTTGGACTTGGAGATGAGAATCAAAACCATCCCTACTGCCCTGCTATCCAATTTCAGTCTTGTGATCAGCCTCTTAGGTGTAGACGCTGCCAACATGGCTTAGAAATTATAAGGGTTTTGATCTCTGCTGAGAGTCTGGATGAAAACAAACCCGAGAGGAAGGAAGTTTGCCAGAGACCTCAGAGAAACTAAACAAGCACTGTGGTGACCCTGGCCCAGAGGCTAAAAAAGGCCCAGTGGTTTTCCAAATTGGAAATACCTCAGGAGCTTTGAAAGCTCTCATTGGCAGAGCCATGTCCGATCCTAATTAATTCAGAGAGTCTGGTGGTGGAATAGAATCATTAGTAACTTTGAAATTTGGGAAGTAATCTCAATTCATGGCAAAGCTTTAGAGCCAGCGTACCAGCTACTATAAGAGCAACATCAGGAGCAGCAACAACCACAATAACCTCTATGAATAAGGTTCAAATGGCAATTGAGGTCCTATCCTGGACACCAAATCAAAATCTATATTTAAACAAGATGATCAAGGATTTATGTCCACATGTAAATATAAATTCTACACTTAGCCAAGGACCAAAAGTCCAGACCAATTAACCAATGATGGTTACTGTTCTTATTTTTAAATAACACAGAAGTAATGCCCCTGTGTAGCTAGACTGGAGATCTCTGCTCCAAATATTACAATTGGGGCAACAAAAGTGGAAGATTAATTAATTATTATCTGCTATGTCATTAGCCTTCTGAAAATGAAGTTGATGTAATTCCTACCTTCACATAAAGGAGTCTAACATTTCCATGCTCAAAAGGTAAGACATGAGTCAATGAATAAAAAAGACACACTAAAAACAGCAGTGTAGAGACTGGCCACAAAATAAAGCCTCTCCACCACCAGGTGGGAAAAAAGAAGTGGCTCTCTGGGAAGCAGGAGACAGCTGACAAGGAAACTAAGCACTACAGAGCTGCTGGAAAATGGAGCACAGAACAGAGGAAGGAATGAAGCAAGTATTATACTGATTCCAAAACCTGAGAAAGACCCAACCAAGAAAGAGAACTATAGGCCAATCTCCCTCATGAACATAGATGCAAAGATGATAAAATATTAGCAAATAGAGTGCTGCAAATCAGAAAGAAAATTATACACCATGACCAGGTTGGATTCATTTCAGGAATGCAGGGATGGTTCAATCTATGCAAATCAACTAATGTAGCACACTATATCAATACATCTAGGAGAGCTAACAGGCTGTGTCTCTGCAAAAAGCAAAGTTAGCCTGGAAAGGATCAGTGTCAGCATCTCTAGGGAGAAACAATGAACTAGACAAGCAGTATTAGTTTTCCCCAGAAGCCACCTCACCAAAGAGCACACAGCTATTGTAAATTACTAAAACAGCATGGGGCTTTACTCTGGAAGTGACTCCTTCTGCATGACAGGCCAGAACTAGAGAAGAATCCCATGGAATATCTGTTATATTTGAGAGTATATAATCAGGAGCCGTTTGGGGAAGGGGTTAAAAAATTGAGCTATAGAGCAACTACAGAGCAACCACACTGATTGGGTGGGAGCACAGAAAGAGAACTGCAGGGAGGGCACAGGCTACACAAAGAGCCCCAGAGAAGTTTAAATTCAGGCTAGCAAGGATCCAAGGGTCCTGCGTTCCATAATAAGCATCCAGGCTAGTAGTTTATAGCATGTGGAAGGGACCAGGTTAAAAATGGTGGCATAAAATCCAGCAAACTGCTTGACCACAGTGTTCTGTGGCCTACATACAGACATCAACCTCAGAGGTCTGTTTGCTTTCTTTATCTTTCAACATGATCAGGAAAAAGCCTTGGAGTAGACAGCTGCCACAGCCTTGGATGTGAGAAGAGGGGCCTCTGGAGGGGCGGGGTACCTCACAAACCAATAGGCTGTAAAGCTAGGTGGAGGAAGTCATGATTTAGGGCACAAGGAGAGACACAGAAAGTGGAGGTAACTGGAGTAAACGTATCAGTAGAGGACACCATTGACTGACCCTGCCCAGCAGGAAAGATGGGCAAGGATGTAGCATTCACGGGGAAAACGGGAGCGTGGAAACAAAATCAGTCTTAGTAATGATTCACTATCCTTCTTTTCTATCTGGTGAATGCCAACACCACTGACCCTGGAAAGAAATCACTCATTAAAAAAATACAGATAAATTTTTTTGGAATCATTCTTTTTTATGCCATAGATTTTCATGGAGTTGGATTTTTCTTCTTTACTTTGCTCTAGTTTTTGCTTTTGTCTTCTTTTTCTTATTTGTTCTTTATGTTAGTTTTATCTAATTCTATGAATGTCCTTATAATACTTAACAGCATCCCTTGGCCCACATTTCTCTCCTCCTCCTCCTCCTTTTCCTTTCCTTTGTTTTTTGAATTTTACTCCTTGAATTTGGCCACTCTCCACCCACCATCCTTACAAGTATTGTTACTAAGCTTTACCAGTCTTTAGATATTTAGTTGATATTGTGATATTATTGTTGAGATCTTTGCAACTGTTAATGGTGCTTAGATGTTGTATTTAGTAGATATTTACTGTATGTCAATATTTGATTTGTCTTTGTGTCTGAAATTAGATTTTCTTTCTATTGTTGAGAGTGGTACAGTGGGGACTTTCTTTGGTTCTTATGACATGTCAATATCCAGTTTGTCACAAACTGTTATTATTGATGATTTTGTTATTATTACTGGGCAGCATAGTTGTTGCTATGAATTGGCTTTTCTATATGCCAATATTTTCTTTGTCTTTGCATCATCAACAATACTGTAGTTCATGTCCAGAGTGCTAAGAGTTGGATCAATTACAGTACACTCTCCCATTCACAAATTAATGGAAAGTGACAGGAGAAGGCCTATAGCCAGCCATCTTTGGAGGGCATGACTGGAAACCAGACACTATCTAAAGAAATCTCCATACTAGGAACAGTGTATTTTAAGTATTATTGATCCACTGCCATTAGCACATACACATGGAAAAAAAAGAATAGATATGTAAGAACACAAGTCAATAAAATGCTTCCAAAACCTTCAACTCCCCCAAACCTATTCCAAGAGTTATTAAAGGGGATCCACAGCCATTAGCACATACACATGAAAAAAAAAAAAAAGAATAGATATATAAGAACACAAGTCAATAAAGTGCTTCCAAAACCTTCAACTCCCCCAAACCTATTCCAAGAGTTATTAAAGGGGAGGAAATAAAAAACCAGGCAGCTAAAATATATAAAATGATTAAAGAGGACACAAAAAAGTCAATATGTTACTCCTCAAGCCCAAAGATGATATAAATGTCATCAGATAATGAACTTAATAAACAAAATGATCAGTGACCTTACAAAAGACACTAGTATAAAGATAGCTAGGCAAAACAAAACGATACAAAATATTATCAAACAGTTTAGCAAAGCATTAGAGCCCATGAGAGGTACCAGACAGAAATCTAGGAGACAAAACTGCTATTGAAACTGGGAGAGGCAGAAGTGACCAAAGTGAGGCCAGAGCACCAGAACCAGAGATAATGCTGACACCGCTGACCATCTACTCAGGGACACCATACAACAAGACAGCATAAAAATGGGTACAACAGCTGCTACATAACACAAAGACTAATCTAAGATTAATTGTAAGCAAAATAAGATTAATTGCAATCAGTGAAAAATCAGAAGACAGCACAAATGGTGTAAAAACCTATTCATGGAAAAAATAGCAGAAATTTTTCCAAATGGGAGAAATAATTTAACATACAGATAAGTGAAGCATATAAAGCTTCAAACAGTCATCAAAAAATAATTTCTCTGTGACACATCGTAGTCAAAATCTCAGAAGTTCGACACAAGGACAGACTCTTAAAAGCTGCTAAAGAAAACCAACAAATCACTTATAAAAAATAAACCCATTAGAATTATAGTGAATTTCTCCATGCAAATATTATAGGACAGAAGAGTTTGGACTGAAATGTTAAGGCCCTAAAAGAAAACAAATTGAAGCACACACTGATATATCCTACAAAACTATCTTTCAAAACTGATGGAGAGATAAGGGGTTTCCATGATAAAGAGAACCTCTGGAAATTCATCAAAACCAAGTGACCACTTCAAAATATTGTAAAGGGTATTTCAGAAAGAGACAAGCCAACAATGGCAAAAGTTCAGTAGAACAAATACACCAGCTAGAGAAAGCGTTTAAGCAGAAAAAGGAAAAATCAACCAGCAACAGAAAATGCAATAACAGAAATGTCAGTAATTTTCACTAATAATTCTCAATGTCAGTGGTCAACTAACCTCAATCAAAAGACACAGATTGGTAGATTTGACCAAAAAGTAAAACCCAATGGTATGCTGTATGCAAGAAACTCACTTAATCTGAAAAAACAAAATACACAGAGTAAAAAGCAAAGTTTAGAAAACATACACCACGCAATGTGAGTCCCAAAACATTCAAGAGTAGCTAATTTATTTTCAGGAAAGACTTCAAGTCAAACTGACAGAAAAGGCAAAGAAGATCACTACATATTGCTTCAGGAAGCAATTCAACTGGAAGAGGTAATAATTATAAACATATATACATGGCACTCCAACACACTTAAGTTCATAGAACAAATACAAATGGACACAGAAGATCAGATATATATCAACACAACTATGGAAGATGATGTCAAAAACCCACTATCAAAAATCAATTAGACAAAAAAATAAAGAAATATCATCGTTAAACTGCACTTTCCAAGAAATGGACTTAATGGGTGTCTCAAGTATTCTACCCAACAACAGAATGCATTTTCTTCTCAGCAAGCACATGGAACATTCTCCAAAATAGACCACACACTAACCCATAAAGCATGCTTAAATAAATACAAAAGAGTCAGAATTATCCCATGCATATTGTCAAATCATACTGCAATTAAACTACTAAAAGAATGCATAAATTATGCAAACACATGAAAGATAAATGATACACTCAAGTAATCAGTGGCCCACAGAAAAAAAATCAAAGAAGAAATTAGTTCCTAAAATCAGACAATAATGTCAATACAACATGTCAGAATCTGTGAAACACAATGAAATCTACTCTAACAGGGAAGTTTAGAGCTGAGAATCCCCCACATCAGGAAAAAAAGAGCAAGCTCAAAAGAATAACCTAACATATCTCAAAAACTTAAGAAAATAAGAACAAGAAAATCCTAAAGCCAGTATGAAGAAAAAATTATGAAGATTAAAGTACAAATTAAGAAAATTGAGACTATATATATAAATATATATATATATGCATACAGTATCATAACCAAGTAAGTTTTCAGAATTAAAATTTCATACACTAAAGGCAATATTATTTGTTGAAAACTTAGTTTCCACCAAAATTGAAGATAAAATATAATTTTCTGACAAAGATATTAATATTATGAGGTTACACACTTAGATGACTAATTGTGTTCCCCGTGTCTCCCAAAAAATACATTGAATTCATCACCCCTAGATCCTGTGATTTGATTTGGAATTAGTGTCTTTTCAGGCATAATCAAGCCATGATGATATCATTCTGGGTTAAGGTGAGTTGCAAATCCAACCGTTGCTATCTTTATAAGGAGCAAGAAAATTGGGGACACTGGGAAGAAGGCCACATGCAAAAGAAAACAGATTATACAGATTATAGAGTTATGCTGTCACAATCCTAAAAAACACCCAAAATCATCTGCAACTGCCAAAAGCCAAAGTGTGAGCAAGGATTCTTCTCAAGAAGCTGCAAAGAGAGCAAGGGTCTACCGAAACCATGAGGGAATTAAAGCTCTATTCTTTAAGCCACCAAGTGTGTGACAGGATATTATATCAGCCTTAGAAAACTAATACAGATGATGAATAAAAAGAAAATCTACTATGGAATGGAAAAAGAAAACAACTAGCCTTAGATAGTACCATTAGACTACTGAGTTTAAGAAAGTTTGGAGACTTGAATGCCATTGCTGAATTTCAGTACAAGTAGGAGCACATGTACTAATAAAACATATCTTAATATAAACTGTCTACAGAGATTGAACTTTGCTGTCTTCCAGCAAAAAAAAGAGAAAGTCCTAACAAAAAGAAAAGCATGGAGCATCTCATCTGAAAAACTAAAAGCTAGACTTTGGTGCACTAACTTCTATAAATATCACTCACCCACATAATTGCAAAAATACAGAAAATAAACCATGATATATGAGGCACCATAGCTGGATAAAATAGTGAACAGATTATAACTAATATTCAGAAGTGACACTTTAAGATTAAAAAATAATGGTGCTCAAGTTATACAATGAAATTTCAAATTAAAAAACTATTACAGTGAAAGACACAGCACCATTAATCCTCCACAAGATATTCCCCTCACTTTAAACACTATTTCCATAATACTTGCCACTTTCTGAAACAGTTTTGGAAGCCCTTTTCCATGAGAGGCTTTTGGAGGTGTGACGAAAACTACAGTGAATGCAAAGCTGTGGTGAATGCCGCCTAGTGACACCCAATGGCAAGACAAGTTTGTAAAAACAGCGCTTGCTCAGCCACCTTACAGACTGGATTTTGGCACCATGAACTACCGCCTGTTCCCAAAAGTCAAAATGATCGTGAAAGGTAAATGTTTTTAAGTGAATCAGGACAGTGAGGCAATTAGGACAGTGTAACTACAGACAGAAATAATTGCTTTCAAAGATGGCAAGAACAATGGATGTGTTTGAAGCAAAGAGGTGTATTTTGAGGAGGAATAATGTTATGTGGCTTTTACTATAAAACTTTAAAATTTAAATATTCACCATATTTTTATCACAACTCATGCAGTGACCAAGCATAGATCTTATGAAACATACAACTATATCTAAATGACAGACAGATCGATGTTAAATACTGTTATTTTGATTAACAGGAGTAGTACACAAGCCTCTTGATACACTCTTCTTTGTACGTGTTTCTAAGGCCACACATTTCAGATGGAATATTTTGCTGAAATAGATTCAAAATTAAAAACTAGATGTTCTGTTCTCTCAGTTCTCATAAATTATTCTGATTAATTGTAGTATTCTGCAAAAGTCTTTTTGTTTTACTCCCCTTGAAAGTTGCAAGAGTAATACATTGTTATGGCTTTTACATAAAAGGAAACTTCTTATTAGAGTAAAACTTCTGGTTTTCCATTAAAACATTGATCCACTCTTGTCGAATGTATTTTGCAACTAGAAAGAAATCATAAATTTATTTTTCCTTTCAGGTAGTGAATTCCTTCCCCTGTATATGCCCCTCCCCTTTTCCTAGGAAGTAAGACCTGCCTAGAAAACAATCAGCCTTGAAAACTAGAGATCAAAAATTCCAGCCTCAGTGAGACTCTCCTTGTTTCACCGCTCTCACTGGGTGACGAGTCTATAAGGCAGGCAAGGCCAGGACAGGCTGGTTGGGGCTGGCATTTTTTGATCTCTAGTTTTCAATGATGATTATTTTCCAGGTGGTTTGGTCTTATTTTAGGGAAAACATGGGTATGCAGCTCCCTTTAGTCTTTCAGATGCAATCATCTGATCAGAGGAATTCTCAGTGTGGTTTATTCCTCTTTGATTTTGCCTAAATACATGAAAAGCCTTGTACACTGACAGATTTAGATCTACTTTCAATTGAGAAAATGTTTTTATATTTGTTTTATTCTGTTTTCTTTAATTATTTCTGTTGTTTTCTCTACCTTTCCCTCGGATCACAAATTATAAGTTTTGGATCATCATGGTATATATTCTTCATAATCATTTTTGTAACTTATAACTGTTGCAAATGTTTTATAGCTTTTCTTTGTTGTTCAAGGTAACATTCTCAATGGTGTCTTAGTAATTCAATTTCCTTGCACTGATAAGTTAGCTCTTTACTATTTAGAATGCTTTAATAGCATTCTTTATTTTATTAGATTTATTTACTTAGTGTCCTCACAAAAATTTCCATGGCTCATCACATAATATAACTTTTACACTCATTTATACATCATCTTATCTTTAATGGTCCAAAATAGTACCTAAAATTTAATTTTGTTTCCCTGAATAAATCTCCTTCAAATAAATACTTTGCTACTAAAGTTTTCCGCACTATTGTTGCAGAATGTGCTGATTGTATTCGTTAGTTGGGTGTAAGATACTGGGTTTAGTATACTGGGTTCCATTTTACTCTTTTCTCCTAGGTAAAAGAGGTTTTCAGTTGACTCTCAACTTCTTTATTTTGCCTGATATTTTGAAACACATGCTTCCAGAAAATATCTGGAGGGAGACGATGTAAATTAATATTATCTCCTGTGTTTTCCTGGATTCTAGAACGAAGAAAAGGAGTTAGCACTAAAGAAAGTTGAAGTCAAAATATTTCTATTGTCAAAGAAAGAAAGTTAAAGTCAATGTATTTCCATTTCCCCGAAGCATTTTCTATATATTTTTAGCTTTGCATACTTGTGTAAAAAAAATCTGAGAAAAGTAATTTGAAGGAGGAAGTATGTCATGGCAGAGGGGCGTGGTAGAGCAAAACAGGGAAAGAGCCGTGTAGAAAGGAAGCTGGAACAAAGTATAATGACTTACTTCATACTCCATAACCCAATCCCTTCAACTAGACCCCATCTGAATGCTTCCACCACTTCCCAATAATTCCATTAAACTATGACTCATTAGTGGCTCAATCCATTTGATGAAGTTAGACCCCTTGTGATCCAAGGTCCGAGAAGCCCATCACCTGGCAGCCAAGCCTTCAACACAGTGAGCCCCCGGGAACATTTTGGATGCCAACCAATAACATGTATGTTTGTTAAATCCACTGCATGAAAGCTGATTCAGCTAAATTTGGAGAAAATACTTTCCCATCACAATGGCCTTTTAGTTCTGCTGACCCTATGGACAAGAACTTGGGTAAGAAAAATAGTCAAAAGTTCAGTGTAACACAACTGTGTTTTCTCCTTCATTCATGCTCTTCCTACTAAAGATCTACAATGTTAAATGCCTCCCAGTGGATGTGCTCCCACCTTTCCAATGATCTGTGTTCATTTCTAGACTTCCATCCTCTCCACTAGTGGATGTGGTAACAAGTAGACTCCAAGATGGCCCTCGGAGCACCCAACTGCTCGTGGGTTTGCCCACATATAACCCCTTCTCCGAGGATGAAGATCTGTGATTGTTTTTAGTAACAACAGTGGAAGGATGTCACTCAGATGATTATGTCTCATTCAATCACAACTCTCCTGTCTCTCACCCCTCTGATGCGGATTTCCCTTGCCTTGCTTACATGGCAAGCTCCCCAGCATGCAGCTGAGGCCCTCAGTCTCAGCGCCCACAAGAAACTGAATAGTCCCAACAACCACATCAGCCTGGAAATATATCCTTCCCCAGCTGAGTCTCAGGTGAGATTCCAGGCCCAGATAAAACCTTGATCCCTTGATCGATGCCTATAAGAAACCCTGAAGTGATAGATACCACTGAGCCATGCTCGGATTCCTGTCCAACAGAACATATGTCATCTTAAGTTACTACAGTTGTGGTAATTTGTTTTTCAGCAATAGATAAATACTATGGTAGGATTCTTTCTCAAATGACAGCATCACTACTAGAAAACCACCTGAAAGAAAAATAAGGACCTGTGACTAAATCACTGTTCTTTTGGAACATAATAGACCTACTTAGGAGAACCCCAAATTATATTCTCCCACTTCTTCTCATGGCTTATCTAAACCTTCAGTACCTGGGCCCTCTTCATTGAGAAAAATTGATAGAATTTTCAGAATTTTTCCACCTGGGTTTCAAAAGAATATACCAAAAAAATATCACCCAATATATCACTTTTGTTAGTGTATCTGAAACTTCTAGTTCCCTAGAAGTGGTGACTGAGGAGGAGATTCTCATTCCAGGGTTGGGAGATTCTCAGGAGGAGAGTAAATCCAGAGAAGAGAAGCAAGAAAGTAAAGCAATATATTGTTACTTAGCTGAAGATTAATTTTAATCTCAGTTCCTTTGGAATCTCTGGAGCAAAACTGGCACCTAAGAATCAATTCCATCTTTCGGCAAGGGGGCAAGCTTTTATCTCCTGTATCAACAGTTGGTCACTGGCTCTCCTACGGGTGACCCAGACTGGGGAGTGGATTTTGATGGCGAGGGAAGCTATGAGTTCTTGACATCCAGCACTCACAGTAGCTGGATCAAAGTTGCACCTATTCACTGAAGTGTAACTGGGGAAGAATCCGCAGCCTCCACTAGAAAAGTACGTTGTATTCTGCTTCCTGGAACCATCTTTGAGAATGTTCTAGATTGTGTTGTAACACGCAAATAGCCTTAAAATGTTTGCAATTGGTACTATCTCTAGCTTTAGTGTTACAAATGTTTTCCTCATCAATTTTTTTTGTCATTTTACCAACAAACGTGTAAAAATTTACAAAAAGGATCTTATCCCACTATCTTTCCAAAAACTTTCCAGATTCATAAAACTGCAATGCAGAGTACCTATTGATGTATTTTATATTGGCAATAGTATAAAGTACCTTATTTTTAAAACAATGTCTATAATTAGTATTGAGAATGTACCATCCATCTCTGATCCCTTCCCTACAACATGCAATCTGTCAAACAGAGTTCATGAGTTAGTGGCTGAAGTTTCTATTGCAAGATGAGAAATAATATTGTCTGACATAGATTGTGGGGTTGCCGGCCCAATTCCTAGCTTATTGAATTGGAAAAAAGAAGCCCTACAACGTAGGTTATCTTCTCACAGTGCCACTGGGGTGGCTGGTAAGGCTTGTAGTATCATAGAGGTATTATCCTGAGTTACTCAGCCAGAGGAAAATTGCCTCTTCATGGAACCCTAAGACCTCCATTCAGTATTCCCTTGAGGCCTGAAGTATGCAATCCTAAGAACCTGTGCTAAGCAACACCGCTTTAAAAATGATAGCCGGTGCTCATCTGAGAGTCAGACATTTTCAATTATATAGCCTCACAGGGTATATTTTAGGGGAAAGCAGAACACAATTGGTCTTGTTCCCCGGTTAAACACTAACCATCTTGCTTCTAGCTTCATTGCTTTTTTCTTACTTTATTCCTTTTATGCAAATAAGCAGTCCATTTTCAGTCTTCATTGACATAAGAAATGCAGTCTCTCTATATAGTAATTACGGGCCTTCACACTTCCCTTTAAGAATTACCTTTGGAAACAGCCTGACTTTCTTTTGACACTTTAACGTTTTCAAGGTGCTTTCACAGACCCTGCTTCACTTGATTGTAAAGCAGACAGGTGTTAAGACCTCCAACCCACAGACTACAGGTCAGAGATTATCTAACTTCTTAAAATTGTGTTGCTCTAAATAAGCAGAACTAAGCCAAAAACCAGACTTTGTGGCTTTTGTTGGATACTCTTTCTTCTCTTCCGTGCTGCCTTTTAACTGTCAGCAATAGGCAGTCTCCATTTCTTTCCTGATCCTGGGGATATTTGCTTTATTATTTGTTTTTTTTTACCTGAGGATCCCAGAAATGCACAACAGGATTTAACAGCACCCCATTTAACACTGTTCAATACTTGCACTGCTTTTATGCATTTTCACACATCCTGTAATTACAACTCTGACTTAATTGCCTGCTCTGGACATGTTATTTTAGCAGCGTGACTCCAAGATGCTCTAGTGACTCCCGAAATTGGCATGTTATTTCAGTTTATTTGAATTTTATCATATCACCCTTATGTTTCATTTCTACTTCATTTCGAAGTAATCCTTAGCATACATAACATCACTTAAATAACACATACTGCTGCAAAGAGCTCCCTCGATATTCCCTGTGCAACCACAGGAGACCCCTTCCAAACCAAAACACTGTGAATCTTATCTGTGGGTTCTGCTGTAAATTTTGATCTGGAGGCATGTTTAATAGCTTTTCAGTGACTATTGTAAAGGGAGTATTTACTCAAAATGATGTCTGCTTATATTATTTCTTTGCCAAATTGCTCCCAGCAACTAGAAAATCTGCTGTACCTCTCCATCAGTGTCCTCCCTGGAAAGGAGACATTTTCTGTTTGTGTACTGCGTGAAGTATTTGATTTTACTTGATGATCTTTAAAGTTCATCCAGAAGGATAAACAGTACGTTCAATGATTTTCAACCTTTTCCTCAATAAGGACACCTTCATTATTTCACTCCTTGATTTGAAATACTTGGTCTGTCAAAAGTCACACTGACTAAAGAATTCTTCATTTCCCCATTTATAGCAACAACAAGCATACACAATAATAGGAAATACACGGAATGCCTAATGTGCTGGGGACTGGTCTAATGACTTACACAATCTTCTTTAATCTTTTTGATACCATAAAAAGTAAATACTTTATTTTCATTTTACGTGTGAGGCCCACACAAATTAGGTACGTGCAGAAGGTAAGAGCTGTGATTTGAATACAGACAAGTTAGTTCCACAGCCAGCGCTCTGAACCTGCACCTGTACTAGTAAAACTCCCTCTCCAACTGATAACACCTAGTCAGAAGGGGCCGGCAGCAGTGCGCCCTCTTCCTTTCAGAAAGGTGCAGCTGGTGAAGATGCCACTTCCTCCAGTGGGCGGACACTCTCATGGGAAGGGCCACTCCCCTGGAATCAGGTCATTGGGCTTCAAGTTACCATACTTTCCTTTGTTAGCTTTAAGCCCTCAAAGCTTTATTATGTCCATCAGCACATGACTAGATAAATAAAATTATATATATATATATATATATATATATATATGTCATAAAGATATATCTGAGCAATTTATGGGAAAATAGATATACCTTGAGATCATATTCTGAATGAAATAAATCAGATACAAATTTAAACATTGAATGGTTGTTATATGGGAAACTCAAAGAATAAATAATTTAAAATACCAGATAAAAAAATAGATGATAGGAAACAGGCAAAGCATTTGGAGATGAGGAGGGAGTCTAAGAATGAGGGAGAGGGGAGGAGGGGAACAGAAGCAGAAGTGTAAAGGATAAAGATGTGATGTGCATGTTACCTGATCCCTACAATTAATGCATTTGTTATATGCTGCAAAAATATAGTAGTAAAAATTCCTCAAAACTATATTCTAAACTCCTACATGACACAATCTAAAATGAACCAGGCATTGCTGTTGCTAACTGTTATCATGTCAAGATATATGATACAAGATCATTTTCCCAAAGGAATATAGACTATAGGGTAGAAGTACAGGAAAGCAATCACATTTTCATAGAATGCCACATGTTCATGCCATGGGACTTACTCAATTTTAGAGAGTGGGAAGAAGTACGTCACATTTCTCTGCAGTGCACAGTAGAAACAGACAGTGTCAGAAAACTATTATGGAAAAGATCATTCCTGAAGCAAGTCTTGAAAGATTAGGGCATCAAATGCTAGGGAATCAGGACTTAAAGACATAAGCTGCAAAAGGAAAATTACATCAAATTTTAAGCACTTCTAAAATATAGCAGACACAACAAGACAGGGGATGGGAGGTTGAATTATATGCAAGCTCTGAGAAACTGAGTGGATTTGATAGAGCAATTTTAAAGCACTATACAAATAGAGATGAGGTTAGGGTGGGCTTTGCTGAGCACACAAGTAATTACTGACCACTGGTAAGAAATGCCAGCACATTCCATTTCTCTTTTTCAGTGATACCTCAATAAAGCTGGGAGTGGGGAGAATGCAAGCACACACACAACTCAGGACAGTCTTAGAATTCAGGAGTCTTGAAACATGACAGTTCTAAAAAGCTGTCCCCTGGGCACTTTTCTGGAACAATGTGAGATAATGAAACCATGATTTCTATGTTAGTTTTTCATCTCTATAACAAAATATCTCAGAAAAACAACATAACATAAGAAAGACGTACTTTGGCCCACAGTTTCCGAGGGTTCAGGCATGGTTGCTCAGCTCTATCCTGTGGTTTCTGAGCTATGGTAAAGCAAACTGTAATGGCAGAGACCAGGTGATGGTGCAGATTTTTTCACCTCATAAAGTCCGGAAAATAGGCAGGGACCTCAGTATGCCCTTCAAGGATTTGTCCTCAGTGACCAATTTCTCCAACAAGACCCAATACTGCTGAGAACCAAGCTTTCAACTGATGAGCTTGTGAGAGACATGCCAGATCCCCGCTATAACAAGTCCCTTACCTGTTCTCATCCAGGATTTCAAATGAAAGGCTGTTCACATTAGCACAGCAAAAGAAGCCAAGCCGGTGTTCAGACACGGGCTGAGAGAAACCCAAGAGGCCTAAAGAACCCTAAACAAAGAACTTTTAGCTCTCTCTTTGGAAAGATGTGGGGCCTAAAATGGGACCAGAATTATTCAGACAACTGCGTAAATATTTAATTTCACTTCACTTTTGTGAATGAGGCAGGAAGTGACAAGCAGAATACTTCCATTCAGGTCTTTTGAAAGAACATTTATTCTCCCTTCCTATCTACCCTCCACTTTACTTTGGGAGAAGCACAGGAACAGGCATCGTCTGGGGAAATTACACTGGCGCAATAAACCCATCAGATTTTCAATGGGTCCAGGTGGCAAGACAGCTGTTCCATTTACCCAAACGTGTATGTTTTTAAAAAGAGAATTGTGTATAAATAAATCAAAATGATCGCTTTCCTGAATAACTGAGGTAATTGGCAGAATTCTCCTTCTTACTTTGTTGTTATAAGCAGAAGTTTTGTGGTCCTTATGATGCTATTGTACTTCTTTTACTTTCGTTCGCTCATGTATAAAAGAGACATGTTAGTAAATGTATTGGCACAATGCTCACACGGCTTTGGTGATTTAACTTAACAAAATTAAGAAAATAATACATTCACACATGGTTTTGTTACATGTACAGTTTGTTATATAAAATACCAAAGTCAAAAACAAAATCCTGAAACAGGTTATGTGCAGGGTACTCAGGCTTTGGACAGGAAAAAGTTCTAGCTCATGCCAGCTTACAGCTAACATGGAGATAAATCTGTAAAGTGTGTGTAGATTAATATCTCTCAACCTGGATGCATATAAATATGAAATTTTTAACTACTTTATGATCTCTAGCCTCCAGCTTAGTGAAAATAACAATGGTAAGAATAACAGATATTCCTATTTTAAATTTTAAAATGATTACTATTACAAATAGTTCTTTGGGTCAAATTTTCAGCCTTTTCTGATAAAATGTGTTCAATCTCTGAGCTGGCTTTCACTTTCTGGTATCCTTTCCCAAGATGCTATCAGATATACAGCAAAGAGATTTGACAAGACTGCTGGAGGTAAAGGAAGGTGCCAAAGGGGACCCCTGACCTCATGCTTAGCCGTGGACTTGCACTAGCTCACATCTCCTGACAAGGGCTTAACTTCGGGCATTTGCAGCTGCAGGTATAACTTTTGACTTGGATTCTTATCTTGGCCAAAACTTCCCCTTAATCACTGAATGGCTTAGACTCATGTCACCCTGATCTACCCAGCCAGCTCTGCAGATCATGCTAGAGTTTAAGACTCCCCATCTCCTGATACAAAGCTCACACCCACATCATCCAGCTCCTCACCTGACAACTTTTCCCTAGGTTAACTCATCTATCTAAAATAGTTTCTTAGCCACATATAGCATGCATGCCTGTAAAATCAGCCCTGGGGAGGCTGAGGCAGGAGGATTACAGCTAAATTAATCCAGCCTGGGATGTATAGTGAATTCAAGATCAGCCTGAACTACACAGCAAGACCTTCAACAAAAACCAAAATAAACATATAAATAAATAAATAAATAAAATAATTTCCCCCTACAAAACCAAAATAAAAGTAAATAAATAAAAATAAGATAGGGCCCAATACCTGAGGCTTCCCGTGAAAATGGGAATCCAGAATCCAGATCAAAATCTTCCTCTCTCCCCTTGACCCATCCACATTTTAAGCCACCATGGAAACTCTAAATAATGGCCAAGAAGGAAAGAAAACTATTTCACCTTGACAGAAAAGTGTTCCAGAACTCAGTCTGCACTCTGTAGGGTGCTCCTGAGAACAAGGAATCACTCACCACATTCATTTACTCAGTTGGTACCAGTCTGGGCCCAGCATCTCAGACAGGAGAAGCAGACAGCCCATCGGAGGGTTACCTCCCTAAAGGGGAAGACACAGGGGTGGACACATTCACAACACAGAGGTACCTGCTGTGACTAAGGACACACAGGGACCAGGCCTCACAGAAGAGGACACTTAACTGAACCTGGGAGACTGGGGAAAGCTGCCCGCTGGAACAGTGCCAGAACTGAGTCCTGAAAAAGAAACAGGAACTCCCTAGCAAATGAGAGCAAGAACATTTCATGCAAGAAGGCAGCACTGTAGAAAGACAGGAAGGCATAAAAGAACACAGCTCATTAGGAGAACTGCCAGGTACTTGGTGTGGCTGCCTTGCACACATTACACATGCAGCTCGCCTTTTCCCTTGGGGAGGCTTTGATTCTGACTTGATTTCCCATACCTCTGAGCAAAGGTTTAAATTCAAGCAGAAATGAACAGGGCCAAATGAAATAAAAAATGTGTAGATGGGTACCTTTTGGAGATGAAAGCAGAAACATCTTAAAATACCTTTTAAAAAGAATATTATTTTTCTTCTAAAGACTTCAGGCTGCCCCTTGGTCTTGAACAAGAATAACTGGACACTTTTGTTACTTTCTTTTCACCTTTTTCCCAACAATATATTTTAAAAAATATATATTCTCCACAAATTACAGAGAAGCAGGGAAGATGAATCATACAGGAAAATTCCAGCAATCATGAATGTCATAGCAACAAGGCAGTCTATCTAAAAAATGCATTGTTTAAAGAATAGAATAATTGAGAAAGAATAGCAGTGACTATTTTTGCAGACTATGTGTCTCTGTTCTTACTTTTATATAAATGAGAATTCTTTAAAGTTTGCACATTTTTCCCAATTTGTGTCTATTATCTAGAACATATAAAGAATTAAAAAACATCAGCCCCTCCAAATTCAAAGACCCAATCCAAAAATGGGCATCTGAGATGAATACACACTTCTCAGATAAAGAAAACAAATGGCAAATGTATTTATTAAATGTATTTATTTAAACACATGAAAAAATGTTCAACATCATTAGTCATTTGAGAAATGCAGATTAAAACAACACTAAGATTTCACCTCACCCCAGTAAGAATGGTATCTTTAAGAAATCAACCAATAACAAATGCTGGAGAGGCTGAGGAGAAATCGGAACTTTTCTCCACTGCTGGTGGGAATATAGACTTGTGAAACCACTGTGGAAATCAGTTTGGAGATTCCTCAGCAAAATAGGTCTAGAGGGCCCATTCAACCCAGCTATTCCCCTTCAAGGTATTTTCCCAGAAGATCTAAAAACATCATATCACAGCGATATATGTGCACCCATGTTCATAGCAGTGCAATTTGTAATTGCTAAATCGTGGAAGCAACCCAAAAGTCCATCCCCTGAGGAGTGGATAAAAAAGTTGTAGTACTTTTATATAATGGAATATTTCTCAGCTATAAAGAAAGATAAACTCGAGGCTTTTATAGGTAAATGGTCACAACTAGAGACCATACTCATAAGTGAAATAAATCAGACCTGCATGTGTAAGAGGCAAAGTATTATCTCACTAGTGTAAAAACCTGAAAGAGTAAATAAAAACTAAGAGGTATGATAGACTTAGAGAAATGAAAGGAAAATGCTCAGAAGTAAAGGGAAACTGGGGTGTGGGAAAAGAGAAGGGACAGAAGGGGAAATCGTGCATGTATGTATATACAGGAGAGCTGACACTCATGCTACTGTTTTCTATTGCTTTACTGAAAGGAACAGTTAATGATTACTTGTTTGATCAATATTGCATGTCTGTATTTGTTTTCCTGAGAAGTCACTTTGAAGATATCAATACCTAACACAACAACCATTGTTAATTTCCTACCACTTCATCTGTAGCTCTGCATTGTTTGTATTGTTCTTATGCTGTTTTGTAAATGGATGTCTGCTTGTTAATATGTTTTCCTTCTTTTATTTTTAAAATAAATTTTTAAAAAATTAAAAAGAAATAAGCACATGCCCCAGAAAAATGTAGCAAAACATCATTGGGTTGAAATTCTTGAGAGCTAAACCATAAAATATTTTTAAATAACCATATTTTATAATCTAGATGCATAAAATAAACCTAGTTGATGACAACTGTAGCCAAAAACAAATGATTTTATTTTATAATAAATGTTTCAACTCTTTAAAAATTTTGCACATTCCACATTTATTTAGACCATGTAGAAATGAATAACATAAATTAAGGCGTATGATAGTAGTCCCAGTACAGCACATAAAGCTATTCAGAGGATGACAAAGCAATAAAAGTGTAGTAAAATTCTAAATAAAACTCCTTGGAAATTAGACTAATTGGAATCACTTTCTTTGGAGAGATGACGCTTATCACTCAATGTAGAAGTACAAAAGTGTGCGAAGCTCACTGGAACTACCAAGTTTATCTACTTATTCACTGCAGGTGGGAGAAAATATTTAGAAGACAAATGAGCAAATGCATCAAAAAGATGTCAAATATTTTAATTAGTCAAGGGAATATCACCTGCTAGTGTGGCCTATAAAAAATTTAATCTGAAATCCTGATTCTCCATCATATTGCTTAAAATGATAAATATCTATTCCCACAGGAAAGCATCAGCTTTCTCCTCAACGCATTAGTCGACCTGTTTCCTCAAACAAATAAGTTTAACAAGTATCACGCATCCTTCATGTGAAGATGTAATTGGGTCTGGTTTCCTTCAGGGCTTCAGTCCATGAGATACGCCTTGTAGCTGCACGAGTTCGGGGCATGGCGCTGAGAGTGGGTGTGCAGGCCCTGACACGAGCACGCCTGTGGAGTGAAAGGGTCCAGTGCATACGCACAAGGTGATTATTTCATCACCGTTTCCACAGAAGGCCCGGTGTAATATCAGCTTAATGTTTCATAAAGATTGATGGGGCTGGTGCAAGAGGCCAGCTAATGTACAGGTTCTAGAAGGCTCCCTTTAAGACTTCACGCTCAGATGTGCAAGTGTAACAATCTAGTAGTGTATGTGTATGAAGAGGGGCGAAGCTTGGAGCAGAGCACTGGAGCAGTGTTTGAGATTGTTTTCACGCACAGCTCACCGGCCTAAGCCATGAATTCTGGAGAAAAGTCCAAATAGAAGACCCTGGATCACTATTCTCTGTCAAAGGATTTAAAATACAATGCAGTATCCACAGTAGTATACGTGTCATTACATGTTATACAACCCATTCACACTTCAGTAGTTTATAATTTCCTAACCTTTTGTCAAACTGGTTCCCAGATAACAATACAGAAAAGCAGAGGATATAACCCAGTTTCTGGTTCTCTCTGCTTGAAAAATTTGTAAGTTTCAAGTATACCCATCTGACTGGGACATTAGAAACAACAGTGCACTCAGTGGAAATTTCCCTTTCAGATACCTTGTGTCTCCTATCTGAAGACCTAGGTTTCCCTTTCTACTATATGGCCTCTGCCCTCAGGAAACTGAGTGGGAAGCATCTTAACAGGATAGCACAGAAAATATGCTTGAAAGGCAGCTGTTTATTTCACACCCAGACTTTTCTTAGCCCGGTGCCCAGAATTTGTGTTCTCCTAGTCAGGTTGACCTCATTTTGCTCTTCTCTAGGCTTCCATCATTAATTTTCCTGAAAAATACAACATTTGGGATGGACAAATGAGACCAAGATATCACCCAGATGTATGTTATTCTTTACTAAGATGAATTTGAAATGTATTCCTGCGTCTGGGTCATGGAGGAGTTTGCATGGAGAGAAGCGCTGGGAAGAGAAATGACCACTGTAGCAGGAAGTCCCCCTCAGGGTTCTGTGCTTGTTCTTCAGGTCTGTGATTAGAATGGCAAGGAACTACACATTACAGGCCCAACTCCATGAGGCTGGGCTCAGAAGACATGGCCAGATTCTGACCCTTCCACTCAATTAGTACTTTACGAGGCTAGAAGAATTTCTGTGACAACACTGTTGACAAACTGGGGTCACAGTCAAGTACAGGTCTTCTTCGTCTATCAGTCTCCAGAAAACCCTAACAGGTCTGGCTCCCTGAGAATTGGAAATCTTAAGAGAAGCTGCAGCCAGTACCCTTAGATTGTCAGGTAGACAGTAGCAACTTGGCATGGCCTGAGACCAACAACTTCGTGGGTAACAGCTGCAGGGGAAGGGGAGTCCCAGCAGCAGAGCACAGGTAGCATGTTTACTGCCGACACATTGCAGGCACAGCTAACTTTCAGGAGTAACTCCTTTCAGAAGGGAAACTCCGCGGGCAAGAATGTGAACTTTGTTCCTGCTCAGTCCCCTGTGTTTGACACTCCATGGGTATTCAGTGAATGTTTTGGAATAAATTCAGAATATCATTAGACAGGCTGATGGTCAAGAATTTGTTCAGTGAATATTTGAGCTATCACCACTTGATCATTAAAATATTCATAATGTAACCTCATAGAAACAGACTAGTGGGCTCTGTTTGGAGGGGAGATCAGTTTAGTTTGTGTCATTCTTTAGAAGTGGCCTGGCTTTTTATGCATGGATTTAAAACAGGAAAAAACAATGAAGGTAATGGTTGAGCATAATTTCTACCCCAAATTCCGAGGGTCAGTGTAGTGATTCTGTTTCTGTGTCTGGGCTAAGTGGTGCTTATCCTCAAGCCTGCTCAGCCTCATAGATCAGATAAAGAATGGTGTGGGGCAGTTTTGGGGCCCTCTAGAATTGAGATTTTCCTTTGTGTGATCCTCAAATACTAAAGCATGGTGATTGCAGCAGCGTGAAAATCTTCTTTGAAATAAAAAATTTTCCACACCACTCAATATATCCCACTCAAGATCGAGATTATTTTATTTCCCATTAAGGAATTCTCCAGCACAAAGTGCCCATTTAAAATACGAACATGTTGCCTGGAAGAGGTAACATATCAATCCGTCACCAGCCATTAATACAACAGAAATTAGTCTATCAGTCGGTCACTGAGCAGGCATTGCCTTGAGAAATGGAGCACAGGGCAAATTTGTTCACTTTTCCCTCCATCTTAGATTATAGTTTATCATACAGATGAAAAATTGCAACAACTAAAACAAATACAAAATCACCACCCTTTCCTCTCATAATCCAACTGCAGCAGTATATTTGTCCATGTTCTGGTGCAGCTTCTATCCAAATTAGGAGTCAGCTTTGGCGCCAATGTTTCTGGGTTTCTTGTTCTGAATAACAATGGCTAACATTTATTAAGTGCCTACTGTGTGCCACATACCAGGCTAGAAATTGTGGTACAAGGTAAATTGTATTATCTTAGCATGGAACATGTAACTTCTGCTTTCTCATTTTACAAATGAGTGGCTTGAGGTCCAGAAAAGTTAAGTATTTGCCAAAGCTTGTAGATGATTGAGTCAAATTCAAGAATTTGATTATAACATCAAATACTTTTTATCCATGAACCAAACAGCTTAAGTGCCAGTGCAGAAATTGAGGCTTTCTCTTAATTAGGTCCACAGTTCCACAGAGTAGCAGACAGCTTGAGCAAGCTGCCTGGGTCCCCTTAGATGCGTTATACTCATGATAGACATATTATCTTGGTTGACACCATCCCAGAAGGAGCTTAATACCATTGTGCCCACTTTACAATATTGGGCTTTAAGAAAATGATGAATTTGTCCAACTGCATGTCATACATGATGAATACACACTGTAAATTCAGATCTTTTGACCCCCCAAGTTCAACACGCTGATTCAGGTCCTTTTCTACCATCTCTTCACAATCAATTTTTTCAATACAGTTTAAACAAAAATATGATCTGTATTTTATTACTCTATTTATTTAAAGAAATTCATACCTACTTTTCCTTGCCAGTAAGATATTCTTTTATTTTACTGCTATTATAAATCACATGACAATGAAGACAGTCTTGTTCTTTTAAATTAGTTCTTTAAGAATGGTTATATAAAGCACTTCCTGTTTTACTTGATTTTCCCATATCACCCAACCTTATCAAGAAAACTGTCCCATTTCTTTGCAGAAAGTGTCCCTGCGCTTTTCTCTACTAACAGCTTTGTTCCCAGAAGCCCTTCCCTGTGAGCTACCTGTAGAGGCTTGAATAGTTCTACTCTGTAGCTGCTGCAGTGACATTCAGCAAATTGCTCTGTGCTACCCATTTACTTACAGAATTCTGATTATATGGAATATGGTTTGCAACTCCTGAGCACCAGTCCTAACTTTGCCTATCCAGTTGGACTCAAAGAGCAGCCATGACTTATAATATGATGAAATTCTCTCTTAGTCCTGTCATGAAGGCAGAGCAAATTTTTACAGTTCTCTCCTAATTGGTCTGACCTCTAGAATATAAACCTTTAAGAGCAGAAATTATGTCTTGTTGGACCTTGATGGGCTCTCTGTGCCCAGCTGATACTCAAATATTAATTGACAGCTTCCTTTGATGAAGTGAGGGATTTGCCTGTGCTTTGTGCTCAATTCAGTCATAACAACCTCTTTTACTAAAATGAAAGATTGATGATTATAGGAGAGAGATTGTGTATTTTGGATTGCATTATGGAAGTAATTTATTTATGCTAATTATATGTCTCAGGCCATAATGTTTTCAACTGTGTGAAACATTGATTTTTTTTCAAAAAGTCACCTTGTGGGTAACATATTGAGTTGATAAAATAATTGTCTTTAATCACTCTAATTTTATTGCATAAACAAATTTTAGAATAGCAGAAATTTGCCAAGATTTATTACTAATTTGTTTTCTTTCTGAAATTACTCTGACTTAGAAGGTAAGATCATCATAATATCTGCTTTCCGCACAGATTGTCAAGTTTAAAAATATTTTACATTAAAGTATCAGTACAAGAATAAAGGAAATATTCAAGTGTATTAGCTATAACAAAGAACTTGCCATTACCAAAAGCAAAATACAATCTGTGCTCTTGAGAAAACCTGTATGTAGGGCCATTTATTTATTGCTACTTGGAGCCATTTTAATATTTAATTACTGTCTTAGCTTTTTCTTGCTCAGACAAAATACCCAGCACCCACAGGTTAAGGGAAGAATGGGTTACTTAGTTCACAGGTTTTCAGTTCATGCACCCTGCCTTAAGAGTACTGGTTCCAAGGCAGGGTATATGGCAGACAGGTATTGGGGAGGAGAAATGGTTCCTGGTGAGGAGAGAAGGTAACAAAGCAACAAGGGACAACCACAGCTCTTTCTGTCCCTTGTTTATTATCCAGACTACTTAGGGCCAGTACCATTCATGCCTTTAATCTGAGTTCCCTTGAGCATAGCACTGCTCATGAACTGAGCATTCCTGAACCATGAATCAATCCCAGTATCACACACCCCAGATCCAGCCACCTCTGAAAAAGCCCTGCCGATGACCAGATGAGAACAACTAAACACAAACTGTAACAAGTATGAACTCTCAGTTTATTTGTTTCATAATATTCTGTTTAATAGCTGAATACGAGTTGTAACCAGCTGAGAGATGAAAAATAGAGTCAACCTCAAAAGATGAAGATATTACATGAATGTTTGGTCAAAAGTAAAACTGAATTACAGTGTATTAAATTACTGTTAGATCATTTTTCAGCAATCTTCATTTGATGTTCTATTCTACAATATATAGTATATCCATTAACTTTGTTCTTTGATGCAGTGAATCATTCATTTTAGTAAAAGTGCTTGTTTGAACTTATGGCAAAGCATAAGGCACACCCCTCATTAAATCAAAGAACAAAGTTAATGAATGTATGCATATTCTAATCTAAATGTAACATTCTGTTCTATAGGAAATGAAAAAGGAGTCAATTGTAGAAGTATTTAAATTATTTGATGTTTGACTTAGAATAATATTTCCTGGAAATTTTCTGTTTTTCTCCAATTCCCCCATACGATGGTTTTTCCCTATTTTCCCTAAACCACCAACATAGCTGATACAGTGCAGTAGTTTTCAGAATGTTTTGAGACAACACGTGTGATCCTATGAAGTTACCAATCCAACTCGAACAGAAAGAAGTCAGGGGGTTGGAGTCCTCAACCTTGTTTCTCCTTTCCAAGAGCTATGACATATTTATCTGTTTTCATCTAAAAGTTCCTTTGGAGAGTAAGTCAGGAGTAGAGGGGATTCACTCATAAAGCTATCACTGTAAAGATGTTATACAGAGGTCAAGTCAGTCATCATTCTCTCTTTTATTTTTCTTGGAATTCTAGATAAAACATAGCTTCAATATGGACTTATTTCAATCTAGAAATTAAAAAGAAAGGTTTATAGAAAACAAAGAAGACATGTCAGTGGCTAAGTGGTCTAAGATACTAAGGAAGAGAATAAAGGGGGATGGGGGGGACCCATGAAGCAAATAAAGTGACAAGGAAAGCAAAAGAATTTAAGAGAAACTCAAGAGGGAAACAGTGCAAAAATGTACTTTCACTTTAGGCTCTGGTTCAGATATTTAAAGTGGAAATGTTACATATTTCAACATTGATTTTGGCTTATCGTGGTCAATATTGTCATAGATTCTGTTTCACTGGGACTATAAACTATGAAAGAAAAGAAGCTAAACCAAGAAACATGATCTAAAGAAGTATGGATTGCAATAAAGTGTGAACCATCCCCAGGTTTGTTTTTCCTGCCCCTTAGAATGTCCTGCTTACTATTTCAACACCGTGTTCCTTCAAAAATATTTATTAAGGGTCTATAATTTGCCAAGTTATTCTACCCCTGGTATAACATGATGAATAACTTCACTGTTTCTGTGAGAGATGGAAAAGGTATATAGTTGGAAACTTTTGGACTACCAAGCCCTTCTCACACTTTGGGGGTTCCAGGTATACCGTCTAATTTCTATTTTTTAATACTATTTACCACATTCTTGCTATTCCTGTATTAGACTATAAGTGCCTTAAAGTTCCAAGCTATGGCATGCTTCTTATGTCTTCACATGATGAGTAGCTGTATGCACTTGGTAAATTAAATATTTAAAAGCCTTGAAGAAAAAATATCATTGAAGTTTTGAACATAGAGAAGATGTGAACTTCCATTTCCAAAGCTGTATAACTCCTTAGAGTTATGCAGAGTCTTAATTCAGAGAACTATGATATATTTTATTTATTCCCACCAGGGGCCTAACAGGTTAGTGAAGATATGTATTACTAACTCTACTTTAACTATAGAGGAGCTACATGGCTAAAATCATATAGAATATATTATTTTATAATAGAGAAATCCAGGTCAAGAATCTTCTCACACTTACACATCCATCTTTCTAAGTTTCCATTATCTGATCCAATCTATTTGGTCAGTCTTTCTCCATGTCAGTCTTCTAGCTTGATTATCGAGAAGAGAAAAGCCCCACATTATTGTTCACACATCAGACAGTACCAGTCAAATACCTATTCAAATAATCACATCTCTATGTAATAGTAGAGAGATAAAATGTAATTAGCAATTAAATACAATTGTTAAATACAAAATTCAGTGAGAAAATCAAATGTAGTACAATGATAGAGAATAAAATAAGGAAGGAATTCAATGTAAAAGACTAATTAATTCTCACATGACCCTTAAGAGATGATCATTAGACTCAGAAGAAGACATCTCTGTGAAATACCAGAGAAAGAACATTCCATGAAGAGAGAATGGAACACACAAAGGTTCAAAAGGAGTAAAATCTTAAGATGAAAAAAAAAGCAATATGGCCAGATCATAGTAAAACATATGAGTTGAAATGATAGAGATGAGCAAGAAACTTTCCACATCAGGCCTTTTAGACTAATATGTAAAATTGGGTTTAATTCAAAGTGAGTAGAAATCCATTACAGTTTTTCTAAACATGCAAACAGCAAAATCTATCTTTAAAAATTCATCCTGGGTGCTCCAGAGATAATAGATTGTAACAGGTGGAGGAGTAAGAGCACAAATCCTAGGACACTATGGATGTGATTCCAAACAGTTCTTCTTATATGACATGGACAGAATGCTGGTAATGGGGAGGGAAAGGGATGAGATATGAGCTGTGATTTGCGTGCCACACTTAAAGGACTTAATGTATTGCAGGTGTACATATTGGAAAAAATGAAGATTAAAGAAGTTTTCCCAGTTTCTCAGTAACATAGCTGGGAAATGTACCATTTACTGACAAGTATAAGACTGTGGATGGAACAGGAGTACAAGTTTGTTGTTAAATCCATTAAACATCCAAATGAAGATGTCCATTGGCAAGATTAGATATATAAGATTGGGAACCTAAGAAAAGGTTTAGCCCAAAGATATAAATTTAAAATTACTATCATATACAATACATAGATCTGTAGGAAATATGAGATCTACGCTATAAGGTCTTTAGAGAGAAAAAGAAACCACTAAAATCAAATGCCGAAGAACTCAAACATTTATTTATTTATTTTTTATTTTAAAAGTAAAACAACAAAAACATATTAACAAACAGACACAAAGTAGCATAAGAATAGTGCAATCAAAACTGAGTTACAGACAAGGTGACAAGGAATCAACAACGGTTGTTGCACTAAGTATTGATAACTTCGAAGTGTATACTCAGAAAAACAGATATAGACATGCAAAATTAATCAAACAAATAATCATCAGCTATTCCTTACAATAAAGTGACCTAAGTCAGTAGTACAACTATGTTAGATATGCTGCATATACGTACATACTTACATACATAGATAATTATCCCCTCCTTCCTTTTTCATTTTTTTATATAATTTTTCTTTTTTTAAAGTGTGAAAGAAAAAGAACGACATCAACAAAAGAAAAAAAAAGCAGAAAGCATTAACAGACACAAAGTAGTACAATAACAGTATAATCCGAATCGCATTACAGACAAAGCAACAGAAAACCAACAATAGTTGTTGCATTGCATATTGATATCTTCAAAGTGTATGCTCAGGAAAACACATATAGACATACAGGATTGATCAAACAACGAGTCAACCACTCCTTACCATTAAGTGACATAAGACAATAGTAGAACCATGTTGGCCATCCTGCACATAAGTATATAAGTACAAACATACCTACATTTTTGCCTCTCTCTTTTCTTCTTTCCCTCATCCCATCTGTTCTTTCCTTTTGAACAGATTTCCTTCAGGTCTCTTAGTTTATATTCCCACCCTCAGATTCTTACACCAGTGACACAAGATGCTGCTTGCACATGTACCTCTGATTTATTTCAATTATGAGTATGGTGCCTAATTGTGAACATTTGCCCACAAAGGCCCCAAATCTGTCCCTCTTTAGAGCTGAGTAATATTCCATTATATAAAAATGACAGTTTTTTAATCCAGTCCTCTGTGGATGGGGGCTGGGGATATAGCTCAGTGGAATAAGCGCTTGCCTAGCAAGCGCAGGGTCCTGAGTTCGATCCCCAGTACCGCAAAAAAAAAAGAACTTAGACTCCAGTCCTCTGTGGATGGACATTTGGGTTGCTTCCACAATTTAGCTACTACAAATTGTGCTGCTATAAACTTGGGTGCACATATATCAGAGTGATATGATGTTTTCAGATCTTCTGGGAAAATACCCAGAAGGGGAATAGCTGGTTTGAATGGAACCTCTAGACCTAGTTTGCTGAGAAATCTCCAAACTGCTCTCCACAGTGGTTGCACCAGTCTGCAATCCCACCAGCAGTGTAGTTGAGTCCATGTTTCTCCACAGCCTCGCCAGCATCTGTTATTGGATGATTTTTTCATACTGGCCAGTCTTACTGGGGTGAGATGAAATCTCAATGTTGTTTTTATTTGCATTTCTCAAACAACTAAAGATGTGGAACATTTTCTCATATATTTATTTGCCATTTGTATTTCTTTATCTGACAAGTGTGTATTTATCTCAGATGCCCATTTCTGGATTGGGTCTTTGAATTTGGACAGGTACATGTTTTTTAATTCTTTGAATGTTCTAGATAGAAGACCTTTGTCTGAGGGACAGCCAGCTAGGATTTTTACACAATTTGTGGGTTTTCTTTTTACTTTGCTGCTGATTTATTTAGATGTGCAAAAACTTCTCAGTAGGATGAGGTGCCAGTTATTGATTCTTTGAAGTGTTTCCCTTGCAGTTTCATTTTTGTTCATGAACTCACTGCCTACTCCTATGTCTTCAAGATTTTTACCTACTTTCTCTTCCAATAGGTTTAGAGTTTCTGTTTTAATGTTGAGATCTGTGATCTATTTTGACCTGAGTTTGGTGTATAGTGATAGACTTGGGTCTATTTTCAGTTTTTGGCAAGAGGCAAGCCAGTTTTCCCAGCACCATTTATTAAACAGGTCATTTTTTTCCAGTGAGTATGGTTGGCTCCTTTGTCAAATATTAGGTGGATGAGTGTGTTTTTTGTTGTGGTTGCATCTTCCAGTCTGTTCCATTGATCCTCAGGTCTGTTTTTAGCCAGTACCAGGTTGATTTTATTACAGTAGCTTTGTAGTATAATTTCAGGTCAGGGATTGTGAATCCACCTGACTTGTCCTTGTTGCCCAGGATTGCTTTTGCTATTCTGGGTCTCTTCTAGTTCCAGATGAATTTAAGGCATATTTTCTCTAGATCTGTGAGGTATGCTCATGGTAGTTTAATGGGAATTGCATTGAATCTGTACAACAGTTTTGGTAGTATGGCCATTTTCACAATGTTGGTGCTTCCTAACCATGAGCAGGGTGTGTTTTTCCATTTATTGAAATCCTCTTCGATCTCCTTTTTCAGAGTACTGTAGATTTCACTGAATAAATCTTTCACATTCTTTGTTAGATTGATTCCTAAGTATTTCAATTTCTTGGATGCTATTGTAAAAGGTATGGTTTCCTCAATTTCTTTCTCAGTCTGTTTGTTGTTCGTGTATAGGAATGCTATTGAATTTTGGGTGTTGACTTTGTATTCAGCTACGCTGCTGAATTTGTCAATTAATTCCAGGAATTTTCTTGTGGAGTTTTTGGGGTCCTCCGTGTATAATATCATGTGATCTGCAAATAGTGGTAGTTTAACTTCTTCCTTTCCTATCCTTATTCCTTTTATTTCTCTCTCTTGCCTAATTGCTCTGGCTAATGGTTCCAGAACTATGTTGAACAGGAGTGGTGACAATGGACATCCTTGTCTTGTTCCTGACTTTAAAATGAAAGTTTTCAGTTTATGTCCATTTAGTATGATGTTGGCTGTTGGTTTGTCATAGATGGCTTTGATCAGATTGAGGTAGAGGCCATCTATTCCTATTTTTTTAAGGTTTTTAACATGAATGCATGTTGGACTTTATCAAAAGCCTTTTCTGCATCTATTGAGATGATTATGTGTTTTTTGTCTTTGGCTGTATTGATATGATGTATTACATTAATTGATTTGCAAATATTGAACCATCCTTGCATTCCTGGAATAAATCCTACCTGGTCGTGGTGTGTAATTTTCCTTATTATTCACTGTATTCTATATGCTAGTATTTTGTTGAGTATCTTTGCATCTGTGTTCATTAGAGAGATTGGCCTATAGTTCTCTTTTATGGTTGGGTCCCTCTCTGGTTTTGGTATCAGTATAATACTTGACTCCAGAAATGTGTTAGGGAGAGGTGTTTCTTTTTTTATTTCATTGAAGAGTTTGAGGAGTGTTGGCATTAAATCTTTTCTGAATGTTTTATAGAATTCTGCTGTGAATCCATCAGGGCCTGGACTTTTCTTTGTTGGTAAGTTTTTAATGACATTTTCAATCTCATTAATTGATATTGGGTTGTTCAGGATTTTTGAGTCTTCCTGATTCAATTTTGGTAATTAGTACCTTTCTAGAAATCTGTCCATTTCTTCTGAATTTTCGATCCTATGGGAGTAAAGATTTTCAAAGTAGGTATTAATGATCTTTTGGATTTCTGTGGGATCTGTAGTGATTTCATCCTTTTCATTCCTTATTGCATGAATTTGAGATCTTTCCCTTCTTTTTTTGATAAGGTTGGCTAGGGTTTATCAATTTTATTTATTCTTTCGAAAAACCAACCTTTGATTCACTTATTTTTTCTAGAGTTTTCTTCATCTCAATTGCATTAATTTCTGCCCTGAGTTTTATAATCTCCACCCTTCTTGGGCTTTTGGTTTGGCTTGTTGCTCTTTTTCTAAGACTTTGAGGTGTAGCATTAGGCTATTTATTTGCTCTCTTTCTGTTTTCTTTATATATGAGTTCATTGCTATAAATTTCCCTCTGAGGACTGCTTTCATTGCATCCCACAGATTCCGGTAGGTTGTATTTGCATTTTCATTTGTTTGTAGGTAATTTTTAATTTCTTCTTTAACTTCTTATGTGACCCATTCGTTATTCAGGAGGTAGTTGTCTAATTTCCAAGTGTTTATGCAGTTTTTGGAGTTCTCTTTGTCATTAATTTCCAATTTCATTGCACTGTGGTCCGATAATATGCATGGGATAATTTCAATTCTTTTGCATTTAGGTAGATATGCTCTATGGGCTAGAATGTGGTCAATTTTAGAGAAAGACCCATGTACAACTGAGAAAAATGTGTATTCTGATGTTGTGGGGTAGAACACTCTGTGTACATCTACTAAGTCCATTTGTTCACACTTTTGGTTCAGGTCTGTTATTTCTTTGCTGAGTTTCTGTCCAGTTGACCTGTCTCTTTGTGTCAGAGGGGTGTTTAGTCCCCTATTACAATAATGTTATTAGTTACTTGATTTTTCACATCTGTTTAGATTTGACTTGTAAAGTTTGGTATTCCATTGTTTGGTGATAAATGTTTAGGATTGTTATCTCTTCCTCTTACAGCTTTCCCCTAGCTAGTATATAATGGACTTCTTTATCTCTTTTGATTGTTTGTGGTTTGAGGTTTGCATTGTCTGCAAACATAATAGTTACCCCTGCTTTTTTCTGGGGACATGTTGCATTGAGAATTGTTTTCCACCCTTTAACTTTCAGCCTGTGGATTTCTTTTTGAGTAAAATGTGTTTCCTGTATATAGCATATCATTGCATTGTGTTTCTTAATCCACTCTGCCAATCTTTTCCTTTTGACTGGTGAATTGTGGCCATTTACATTAATGGTTATAATGATTGTATTTTGGCTTATTCTAGTCATGTTATTTACTTGTTGTTTTCCTACTTTTGCTATCTGTTTACTTACTTGTTCTGTTCGAGGGTTTCTTTCTGCTGTTGTTCTTGAGATTGTGGTCACTTTTTTTCTCTGTCTAGAATATCTTTTAGTACCTTTTGCAATGCTGGTTTGGCACTCATGAAGTTCTTCAGTTGTTCTTTGTCATGGAAATATTTTATTTCTCCATTGAATTTGAAGGATAGTTTTGCAGGATACATCAGTCTGAGTTGGAAGCTGTTTTGTCTCAGAATCTGTAATACCTTGCTTCAAGCTCTTCTTGATTTCATGGTTTCCGTTGAGAAGTCTGCTGTGATTCTGATGGGCTTTCCTTTATAAGTGATCGGTTTCTTTTCTCTAGCAGCTTTTTATATTGTGTTCTTTTGCTGGATGTCTGGGATCTTGACTATTATATGTCTGTGTGTGGTTTTCTTTGGGTTATGGCTCTTTGGGGTTCTATATGCCTCAATTAACTGAACTTCAGTATCTTTTACCTTGTTTGGGAAATTTTCTGCTTTTATTTCAGCAAATATTCTTTTTATATCATTTGTGTTGTCTCCTGCTGTTTCACTGACTCCTATTACTTGAATATTATTTCTTTTTGCCTCATCTTGCAGCTGTTGGATTGATTTTTCTTGGATCCTTGATGACTTTATGAGATCCTTCCTTTCACACTCATTAGCTGCCATGGCTGTCTTCAAGATCTGAAATTCTATCTTCGGCTTCATTTAAACGGTTTTGCAAGCTTTCAGTGGAAGTTTTCAATTCCTGGTAATCTCTTTGGACCTGTTTCATTCGTGATAATTCATTCCTAAGTTGCTCTTGTAACATTTCCATTTGTTTCCTATTTTCTTCTATTCTTTTATCTATTTCTTCTCTATGTGTATGGAACATTTCTTCCATTATAATTTTCAGTTCATTTTTTGTCTGAGAGATTATTTCTACTTTAATCTCTTTTGTGACCTGATGGAGTTGTTTCCTTACTTTGGATGTGATCCTTTGCGAAATTGCAGGTATGTGACTTATTTCTGCTTTAATCTGTTCTATAGCCTGATAGAGTTATTTCGTTACTTCGGACGTAATCATTTCATAAATTGCACGTATGTGGCTTATTTCTGCTTTAATCTCTTCTATGGCCTCATGGAGAAGTTTCTTTATTTCGAATGTAATCGTTTCAGAACTTGCAGGTATGTAGCTTCCTAGTTCCCCTATATCCTCTCATCCAGGACTTGTTCTGGCTGGGGTTGAGTTCTGAGACTGCGTTTTGTTCTTCTGTCTTCCCATTTTTGGATATCAGATTCAAAATATTGAGCTATACATTACCCAGGCAGTTCACCAGGCCCAGGTCCATTGCAAAGTCTGCTCCAATGGCTGCTTCTCTTCGGGAGAATGTTCCTTAAGCTTTCTGCTAAGAGTTCTGCTCAAAAGGCTGCTCAGATGCTGCTTTGTGGGCCGAGCTACTCCCTACCCAGAGACCTGGCCGGGGCATATAAACAGCTCACTGGCCCCGGGGTCCGTGCAGGCAGGGGGGCCTCTCAGGTGTTCCTCCCTGGGCTGAGCTCATCCCCGACTCAGAAATCTGGTCGGGATGTGCAAACAGCTCACCCGTCCCGGGGTCCATGCAGGCAGGGGGGCCACTCAGATGTTCCTCCCTCGAGCTCAAACATTTAGAGGATAGTTCCAAAGAGTGGAAATCAACAAGGGAGACTTACAAAAATAGGCCTGATGAACAAGAAGAAAATTAGGAAATGGGAAAAGAGAAGTTACCCAAACAAGACAGATATTTCAGGAAGATCCTCAAAGTCATATATTTTAAGAGGCCAGGTGAGACGAAGACAGGCAGCATATACTGGATTTGGCAGCATAAATGCTTGAGAACTCCTGATAAGGATGATTTTTTGGGAAATGCTAGAAGCAAACACCAGACCGCAATAGGGTTGAAAAACAAAGAGCAGTTGACATGTAGCACTGAGGGAACTCTGGGGAATGTTGGCAGTGGGAGTGTCATTCATTCTAGTCACTGATTGATGTTGCTCATTCAATTTACTAAGCAAAGAGTATCTAATTTTAACAATGAAATGCCCTAATGACCCCCTTCAAGGTGAGCTGCAAAATGTACTTGCAAATAATGGACAGTCTTGACCTAATATACAGGATTGTTGATTGTTAGCCAAATAATTGTAAAATAATCTATATTCAGAAATGATGGTTTCAGCTTTAAATATTAACTCAAGCCATTCTTCTGACATTAACTGAGTTGCAGGACTAATTGTCCATTGGGGAAATTATTGACATGTGAGAATCAAATGTTCTCATGAGAAGATCAAAGTATATACATTTTTCTTACATAAGTAATGAGGAGCATGCAAAAATTAAATGGTGTTGGTTTCAGGACAAGCACAGGAAATAGCACACTTAAATATTTATTCTCACAATTCTTAAATTGAGACATAAGTACTTCTAAATTATAAATCAGCACACTAAATGACAGAAAGAAGAGCTGTGAACATTTTTAAAAGCTGGAAAATAGAACTCGGTATAAATTTTAATTAATTAAATATATGTCAGAAAAATCAATTTTAATGTATGTGAGTTTTTGTAGAAAGGCTTGAAAAACTGTGGAATATAAGTAAAACGAATTTTTGAGAGACCAGAAAAATAGTGTGTGTATTACAGTGAAACCTCACCCTCATACTAAAGTGTATAATATTCCTGAAAGGTTGGACCTTTTAGAAGTTTCATGATACATGTTTTTCAAATTTTTATTTTATTTTTTACTCAAATACAAATTTGTGGTGATTATCATCTATTACAAAAGGAATAAAATTAAAGTTTATAATAGTGTTGTTTCAATCACAAGTGACAAATAGCATAATTATAAATGACTTAGAATTAATAAGGTCTAGTAAATCTTATCTACTATTTGTAATGCTTTAAATAAATGATAGACGATAGGTAGACAGATGATGATGATAGATAGATAGATAGATAGTGCTACTAGAGTTCTATGAGGTTAATAAATTCTTTTCTCAATTGGAGAGAAGAAAAAAGAATAGAGGCATTAACTTCCCTCAAGTCACCAAAATTAGTAAATGTGGAGCTGGAATTTGAGTATATATAATTCTGGCCCCAGAGTCTTGCTTTTACCCCTGCACCCTACCTCACAGAATTCATTGGTTTACCTATTTAAGGCCTGTGGAGTAATACTAATCTCAAGGAAAGTTTGATCCAGTGGTTGAAAACGTTGCCAAGAATCCATTCATGTTCCTTCCTTAGTGGCATTTACTCCATTCTCAAACACTGTGTTATGCATTCAAGAACTGCCCCACATCCAGATTTGCTAATTGTGGATAAAATTACGAGAGACATTCCATACCTTAAATCCTCACAATAGATATTCTGTGGGAATAAACAGGAAGCTACTCTTTACCAAAATCCCAGCAAACCTCTCCTTTCACTGTGTTGGTAATGATTGGTTTATGTGCCTGTCTGAGAAACTATATTTCTCCTGGATAAGGTAGGATATACTAATAAGCTTTAGAGTTGGGAATGAGTTGTTTCCTAAAGCAACGGGAGGATGCCATTCTTGGCAGAAAGGGACATGTAACTTAGACTGCACACATCAGTCCAGTATCTTCACAGACCCACCTTCCTATGTTAAAAATATGTCATCAGAACAACCTAAACTCCCATCTATTTTCTGCACTCAGCTCTAAGAATAGAAAAAAAAAAATAGTTCTCTGCTAGGTCTCAAAATAATTTCTCACAGCCTAGAAAGCCAAGACTAAGTAAAAAAGTATAACTATTATTAACAGTCCATTTTTCAATATTAAAAAAATAACAGAAGTGCATTTTATTAAACTATTTTGAGATGTTGGAACATTTTAAGTTTGGGAATGGAGAGCAGTCAGTGGTTAATAGCACATCATACAAGTTGATTACCCTTATCCAAAATGCTTGTGACTAGAAATGTTTCAGATTTCAAATCATTTCTAACATTAGGATATTTGCATATACATCATAAGACATAGAGATGGGATCCTACTCTAAGAATGAAATTTGCTTAAGTTCCTATAAACTAGATAGATAGATAGATAGATAGATAGATAGATGATATAGATATTGTGGGGGGTGGCAAGATAATTGTATACAATATTTTACAGTACACATGCATTTTGACTATGAACCATCACATAAGGCCAAGTATGAATTTTCCATTTGTGATGTTATATGGACACTCAAAAAGTTTTGGATTTTGGAGATTTGGCTTAAAGACACAACCTACACCATACTCTTCTAATCTGGAATAACAAGAAATTTGAGAAAAAACAATGAAGAGTCCTTGCTAAACCGTTTTCTGTCCTTTGTTCTGTTTCTGAGAGCATCTTACTCATTCATAATCACCCATGGCCACTCCAGTGGGCTTTAGGTGAAAATTCCCTTTGTAGGATTGCAATTTTTAGTAGGCTATTTCCTTCCTGGTGCAAGAATGAGACCCTGGGAATTTCCTCAGTGATTAAACAATAACTCACCGGTGTAAGTCAGGCTTGGAACTCACGTAATACTACTTTCTTAAAAAATTGCTGTCAAATTTTGAAGTCTGGAAAATTCCCTCAACTAAATAACAGTCCAGACATCTTTTGAATCTTTGCCTAGACCGGAAGACATCACTTATCCCCAACTATTTATGGGCTGTGTTTTACCGACATCGTTGCGGGTGAGATACACATTGTTTGCCACATCCCAGGCGCTGCTCTACGCACCTCGCGCAATCTCATTTTTTCTTATTAAGTTTATTGGCACAGTTTAGATACACATAATTATCACATTCGTCAAACGGAACTTGTACCTGTTCCTCTTTTGTTTTCTCCCATTCTCCTCACCTCCCCTCAGCCCCTCTTCCCCTCCTGAATCCTAAAGCTTTGTTCTCATTTTATCCTTTTTTCTCATCTTTTTATTTTCCCTTCCTTTCTCCTCCATCCCATTCCCCTTTGCTTTTAAACAATTTCTTTCTGTTTCACTTTTCACAGCCTAAGACATAGGATCCACTGTTTTCGTCCCTCTTTAACCACAGAAAAGTAATGTGACTTCCTCAAAGTCACTCAGCTAGTGAATACGAAGCTTAAATTCAAACAGCGGAGAGCTGGCTCGAAAGCATGCATTCTTCAACTCCATTGCTGTGCTCTGCACACGTTTTCCCTGGGATTAATGTTTGTTTCTTCCACTAGGAGTGCTTCTGGGTGGCCAAGGGAACCAGGTTTTCAAGTGCCAGTTTATTTTCTCGCTTTCCTGGCTTCTGCCTTCTGCAGTTACTCATGACCTTGCGTTGCATGCAACAATGGGCAGAAAAGTCTGTTACTCCTTTTTCGCTCTAAGACAAACCAGCTTCACCCCAAGCTTGGTTCTTGTTCCGTGGGACCATATTTCTATAAGTGGAAAACTCTTTCCGATATGCTGGACTTTTATATTTCAAATTCCCTAACGAACGCTCTAACCTAGTCCGCACACATATGAGTTCCAAGTACAGTTAAATGTCAATGTAACTTGTAATTGGTTATCCTATCATCAAGCCTGTCTTCATCTTTCACTCAAAATTAGCTTTATTTCCTGAACTTTTAGGAGTCTATCCCTTGCAACTCCCTATTCTGAGCCAAAAATTCTGTATTTGTGGTAAATTCTCTCAGCAAGTGATATTAAACCAATTTCATATGGTTTTCATAGTAAATAAAATGCATGAGCAGAAAAGCTTCAAAGTTCAGAGATATTTCTGGATTCAGGGAAGGTAAACAACAACACAATCATGTTGCTGAGGTTTCAAATTCTCTTTGTATTTCTGACCTGCATGGCTTCAGTTCCACACAGTGATGCCTGTTCCATTCAGTGGATAGTTCAGATCGTCTCCTCACAATAGTAAAGTGACTGCACCAGCTACAGATCTCACAGCTTCACTCTGAACCTTCCAGGTTAAGACAAGTTAAAGCGTCTTTTTCAAGGCGCAGAAATGCATACATTGTTTCCAGTTGAAGTACTGCTTGGGTAACAAGGAGGTAATATGTTTATCGACCAAAGACACTAAGGATACACCAAGAGGCCAGTTGTAGGGGAAATCCTCCTAAATCACAAGATGAAAACAACAGATGGAGTTTTGCCTAAGAAACTCTAAGAAAAGTGAAGATTGAATATTGTACCATAAATAAAGTTGGTTGAAGTTACATAGGGTCAAAGCCACATTATGAACCAAGCTTTCTTAAAAATTTCATGGATTGTACAGATAGAGAATAGAAAATGAAAACCAACATCTCACCAAAACTATAAGCTACTACCCTAAAATGCATTTTCTAAGTTCATTTTTATCACTTATTTTGTATGTCCTAGCTGAAATAGTGGTTTCTTACTCTTCTAATTAGGAAAAATATGCTATTCATGTGTCTCCCCAGAGGCTTTTTATGATGTACAAACAAGTCTGATATATAAAAGGCTCACCTATTTACTTCAGGATAATCACTACAATTTGAATTTCTAACACAGAACTAAACCTATATACAAGTTCCCCTAGCTTATCGCTCCTATGTAAGGTAATCTACTCATCTGTAAATTCTTTATTCAGTGATCTTTTAGAGTCCTCCCACCATTTAAGGTAAAATTTTCTAAACTCATGTTATTTTAAATATTTAATATAACACAAATTCTACTTCATGTTTATCTCAGCATGCTTGTATTACCTAATCCAAGGAAATGAAAATCTGCTTCAGACTATAATATATCAAGCTTACAGAAAAGAGAGAGAGAGTGTGTGTGTGTGTGTGTGTGTGTGTGTGTGATGCCTTCGTAATTTGAAAAGTATCTTCAGATGACAGTTTTGTACCAAATGAATAAATGGTACTACTTTTAAAATTCAGCATTTATCATCTCTAGGTTTTAATTCCAGAGGTGATATTTAATTTCTCAGATTAAATAAGTTTGAGAAACTAATTCAAGTTTCACAAATAGCGGTCAACATATGTCTATTCTTTTTTAAATTTTGAGACACTGTCTTGTAAATTCCCCAGGCAGTACTTAAACAGCTTCACAAAGCACTGGGATTACAAGCATGTTCCACAAAACTCAGCAGTCTAAAATTATCTAATATTTAGATTTATAAAAGAAAGTTTGCCAGCATCTATAAGGTTTATGTTTTCATTTCCAAAATGTATCTTAATTGAAATACTCCAGGGATACCAACACAGGTTCTTTCACTTCTAAGTTCTGTGGGTTTTCAGAAATAGTGCAAGTTTTCCCATTCTGAGCTGTCTGGACTCTAAAATCCATGTGGAAAAGTCAAATCAGAGAACAAACTCATCAGGCAGAATTAGAACACCTGTGAGTGATAGTTTATTACTGCCCCGCTTACTGTTATAAGGAGCTATCACAAGCTAGATGTAGTCATTTGGGGGAAGTAGTTGGTTAGAAAAGATACGTCAAAAATAGAGAAAATAATCAATATTTTCACTCAAGAAAAGTTCAAGATTCGGGGTCTTGGCACAAGGTAGACTTCACAAATGCATCCAGTTGCAAAGGCAGAAATTTTTAGTCAGACTATGGCAAAAGAAAGTGATGTGCCCCAGTTTCTCAGAGATTAATTTAATGCAAATGTAAGGCTATTCTTTTACACAAATACCTTCCAAAATCTAGGCAAGAGGCCAACATCGTATTATTTACATGACCCTCAATTTTTACAGAATTTTCGAAAGACAAATTTTAAGTAGTCAATTACTGATAAAAGAAATGGAAACGGGAAGACTTGTCTGTGTCCTCTGACTCCTTGACATATTGTCTTCTGTCTGGTGATGTTAGTAAAGCTGTTGCCCCAGTTAAGGGGTCATTTGATTAAAGAAGCATTTAGCCCTCTATGAAAGATACATGAAAATATAAATTCATGCAGAATTTCTTCAGCTTAGCAACTCCTCAAAATGTGCATGGCATAATCAATGATAAATTGGGAAAGTATAAGTAAATTTTGAATTATCAATAAAAACAAAAATATAAACTTTAGTGCTTCTGACCAAAGCAGAATAACTTCATTCAGACTTACTCTCCCATAAAAGTAACCATGTTACTGAACAAAGTATATTAAGTAATTGTTGATGTGTATTAGACAACAGGCAGCGTTGTGACTCTTGAGAGTGAGCATGGATGCATTTAGTTTTATCTCACGTTACACTTGCTCCCAGGGAGCATTTTCCCACTCAGGAAGCAGTGGGCTGAAGCTTCAGCAAAACAAAGAGTCTTGCTGAGCTAAGGAGGTAGACGGAGGAAGAAGGACACAGAGCTGGCTTAATTTCCTTAATAGGACTCCAAAACACAAGGAGCCCACCCCAAATGTAAGCATGGGCTCTCCCGCTAGATGCTTGGAAGGAAAGGAGTTGAATAGGTGTAAAGCAAAATTCTGCAAAGCCTGTATCTTAGTTACTTTTCTCTGGTTGCTGAGACAAAATACCCAACACCCAAAATGAAGGAAGGAAAGGTTTACTGAGCTACAGCTTATGGAGGTTTCAGTCCATACTTGGCTGGTTCTGAGGCAGAGCGGCACATGGCAGAGGTCAAATGTTCGTGGCGGCAGAGTACAACAAAAACAATCAGAGCAAAAAGGAGGAATGGCAGAAAGCAGCCTCTTTCCCTCCCTTACATTGTAAGCAGGCTGCTCCCACCCGGGGGGCTTATAGTTTGCACACAATCTCCATGCCCTCCTCTTCCACAGGCTCAGGATACATACAAAGTAAGCACCCCAGCTCCCTTCTGAGTCACATAGTTAACCTCCTGAACTTCTCAAGTTAACACAATAAACAACATCCCAGAAGGGTAAGGGCATGTCCTTTTTACCCCAAGGTGCAGAACTGCTGAGTCACTTAGCCAAACCTCCAGACTCGCCAAGTTAACACAAGGTATCAGCCATAACGGCCTGACAGAGAATCGGGGCTCTAGAGTCAAAATCAGAACTGAGATGCTGATCTCCCATTGGTGGGATACTTTGGCGTTCTGGCTCCAATAGAGTGGAGATAACTTGTTAATGACCATGGTCATTAAATTCGAGATTGCAGAAAAGTACATATGATGAAAAAGATCCATGATAAATGATGAAAAACCAAACAATCAAAAAGACCAGAAGAATCTGACAATTTCAGGAGCCAACTGACATGTTTTATTAGACAGAAAAGCTTCAAAGTAAAGCAACACCTCTCTCCCCTTTTTGAAGTAAGCATGTTTACCCTGTGCCATTCTATGTTTACAGTTTTTAACTTTCTGTTTGACTTGCAGAGGGCTCACAGCTAAGAGTTTGCCTTAAGTGAAAGGAGACTTCGGAGATGGATTCTTCAGCAATGATGAGATTGTTAGGATTTTGCCAACTCTTAGAGGTGGACTAAATGCATTTTGTACTAGGAAACGTGTGCGAATCTTTGCAGATCAGGGGAAGAATGCATGAATTACATCAAGATGTACCCCAAGCCTCATGTGCTTGTAGGTGGGGCTTTGGGGAAGTGATTGGATCATGGGGACCTATGTTCATCTGTGGCTTGGTCTACTGCTGAGTTTCTAGCTAGATATGGTATTGAGAGATGGAGTCTGGCTGGAGGGAGCTGGTCTCTAAGGCATGGCATAGAAGCTGGTATCTCCCTCTCAAATCCTCCCTTCACACTCTGCTTTCTGGATGCTGGGGGGTAAGCAACATTCCTCTGTCCACATCCTTCTACCTTGTTGTTTCTGTTTAAGCCTGGCTGTCATGGACTGGAGCTATGAAACAGGAACCAATGTAAGCCTCACTTTCTTTAACTTACAGGTGTTGAGTATTGAGTTCAAGGGACCAAAAACTGACTAAAATATCAAGCAAGAGATCTTGAACCTATAGGTGGGTCATATTAAGAATAAGTGGGAGAGTTCTGGAGACAGAAGTGCTGCAGTATTGTCTGTATACAAGCACAGTTAACTCTATCATTATAGCCTGGAGAGCTCCTAGAGTTTGTATACTGAGTGGCCCCAACCCTAGAAATCTGAATAGGGAAGTAACATAGAAAAACCATATAGTCAATGCAAGAAGAAAGCTTCACAACTTCAGAGTCTGTGTTTAGAGTAGACAACAATGTGCATAACTGGACAAGAGAGACATAAATGCCATGGAGAAGGAGCATGATACAAACCCAAGTGGGCAGCAGCTATGAACAACAGACTAGAACCAAGAAGGCAACCTGCCTTCACTGCCAAGTTGCCATGGGGGCTACGTGAGTTGTCCAGGAGTTTCCTTCCTGCTGTTCTAAAGGTACAGACTGGTTCCAAATAGAGACTGTGTCATTCACAGGCCAGCTTAATAATAATATGCTTCTAAAATTACCACCAAGTATGAATGTCATAGAATGGAGTTTCATTCCTGAGATGGTGAACATTTGCTAGGTTGACATTGTTAATACTTGTCAAAAAAACTTGTTAATGATCAAAGAGAGTATTTTCACTGGGCAGAGTGGTCTATCAACTGAGTGTGTCTGAAAGCCTTTAACTTCCTGGAAATCAGGTGTCAGGAATTTGCATGGGATCCTTCCTGCCAGAAAGAGCTTTACCAGTGATAATTATAAGACTGGCTGCCTAACAACAAAGGGAAGAAGGAGCCAGGGTTGGTAACTAGGAGCTCTGAAATGCAGAGCTTGCTAGTTGCTTCCAGCAGCAGCAGATTTTGTATTTGCTTTGCAAATACTAGAGAAATATACAGCAGAACTGAGAGATAAAACTATTGTCTAGAAAAACCTAATACTGTGAACAATTACACATGAGAGGATTGTGTACTTAAAAACACAAATATGTTAATGTTACACCATCACCAGGTTCATGTTTTAAAAATCGGTACTGCATTAATGTTTATCTTTCTAGTTCTACCCACTTTCTGTAGTCAATGCCTGATTTACAGTTTTATACTCAGATTTTTATTATTATGTTTTAATAATTTATGTTATTAATCTTCGTGAATTTTGTTTTGAAATTTATATTTTATTTTATGTTTGTAGTCATTATAATTGTATGTTTCATTTACTTGATCTTACTATTCATCGCAAGTGCTTTTGTAATACAACTTCACCACCCTCAAAGGGTGTTTTTATTATGACTCATCTCTGTCAGAGAAGCTCTCTGGGTAATATCACTAAAGATGGAACTTGTGCAGCACATCTTATTGCATATTGCAGAACGTACTTTTGTTGACGCTGCGCAAAAAAGGCAATCTGCCTCTATGTGGGAAACTTAGTCATCGCCTCCGTTGCCACGTTAAATGTTGCCTCCCTAATCACCATTTGGCAACGGAGACATCCTAGACTCAATGCTTTTTCCTGCACGTATAATCTGATTTTCTTTACTTTCATGTTTGTAGGATATTTTTTATTTATGTTTGGAAATTCAGATACCTCAGCAGGATACGTCTGAATATTGGCTTGATTTCATTAATGCTGCCTGACTCTCAGTGAGACCCTTTGTTCTGCAGATTCAATACTTTCTTCAGTTTAGGAGAGTTTTCTATAAGCACAACTTTGCTGATTTTTTAACCATTTTTCAGAACTCTGCTCATGTATCTGTTGTGTTGATTCTCATTAATATTTCACTTTCATCTTCAGTCTCACCTTCTTCATATTATGACCCTTTCACCCTGTAGCCTAGAAAACATTCCCTAATGCGTGTCTCACACCGCTGACTTCCCCTTCGTAGCGTCATTTTTTATCTTTGTTATTTCTAATGGATACTTAAAGCAGTTTTCAGCATCACCCTAATATTCATTTGTCTTGTCTGGCTCCATTTTCATGTAGTCTTTTGTCTTACTTCCTTTCTATTGAGCTATGGCTTGAATCTAGCTGTGTCCACAGAGACTCACACACTCAAGGGTTGAGCTTTTTCAGGGGTGGCTGAATCCAGAGTATGTGATGCTGGGGTTGATACATGGTGCAAGGCTAAACTCAAGGGAACTAAGATTAAAGGTGTGAGTGACACCTACCCTAAGTAGCCTGGATGAGATATGAGGGTTGGAAAGAGCCGTGGTCACCCCTCATTGCTCTGCTACCTTCTCCATCCCAGGAACAGTTTCTCCGTGGTGGTGTTTGTCTACCATGCACTCTGCCTTGGAGCCAGCTATGGGCTGAAACCTCTACAAACTATGAGCTAAATAAACCTCTCCTGCTCTAACATTGGGTGTCAGGTATTTTGTCTCAGCAATGAGAAAAGTGACAAAGACATACTCTTTGTACTGTCTCATGTTTTCATGTCTTGTATTATTGAAATCATAAAACAGGTTTTCAAAATGAGCTTCCATGTACTGCAATGAATTGATGTCATGCTTGTACCTGCATTTCAATGGTGTGATTCCATAAAATTTTTTCGTAGTTTCATAGCTATCAGGCTTCTGGACATTTTGTTTGTTTGTGCACAAAACCAGGGCAAAACATCTACCCATAGTTCGGGGAAAGGGGCTACTGTTCTTCATGTTTTTTTGGTAGCTACCTCCATGCTTGAAAATTTTCATCTCATATATTAATGTTGAAACTCCAATGGCTATATGCACTGTCTGATATTCCTCTCTATATTTTCTAGTATTCAACAATCACATGTCTAGTGTCTCTGCTGGATTAAGGAAGCTAATACTCTCTTCATAGCTGATCAGCCAAATACACAAGTGAACACATATTCCTGCATAATCAGGGGGGAAAATAAAATCTATAAAACAAACACAGAGCTCACAAAGTCAACCTACCCATGACCACTCTTTCTCACCAATACCTTCAGGTTTCAGAAGAAGATACAGTATTTATATTTCCTTAAAAATTTTTAAAACTAGGCATTTTTAAATTTGAATGGGTGTAAAAGGAAGGTTAATCAGAAAAAGTCATATGGGAGGGCAGCTAATCAACCATAGCGGCCTCTGACATTTGTGTGACTAAGATTTTATATCTTTGTGATAGATGCATGTAATGGATAGAGATGAAAATTATTATCTTCCTTTCTCTGATTTATAACATAGTGTCCTAGATCCCCACTGTTATAAGAAAAGCTGGTAATTTCTCATGAGATCTGGAAGGTCATCACCTAAACATTCCTAATTCTATATGTAGTCACAAGTATATGTATTTCTGTGACCATGGTAACTTTTAATCAGAATTATGACTGCATTTATTTTTAATCAAGCTGTATGACAATAAGGATGAAAGAAATTCAAGCATCCCTAAACTCCTTTCTTACCCCAGCCTGAACATACCAGAAAGAATTATCACTGATCTCCTTTGTTAGTTACAAATAGAATGACTGCTCCCATTGCTAGTGGATGAAGTAGCTGTGTTAGAAGGTCTCTCCCATTTCCCACTGCCTTGAAAGTAAGGCTGCCTATGGTTGCCCTCTCCAAACAGATTGTAAGTAAGGATTTCTTTCTCCTGTCCTTTTCTAAGCTCAGACAGAGGACAATGAGAACCACAGTTTGCATTTGGAGAGGGCTTCTGTGACTGAAAGCCTGAAACTATGTGCTGTAGCCTAGCTTTCCACATTGGGAAAGCGATTATTCCTTATACCTTTATCTCTTCTTTAGAAGTAAGAGGTGTGATCAACAAATACAAGAGTGTTTACATATTTTAAAATTTATTATAATAAAAGCCACATTGCCATTAATTCTACTAAAAATGCCTGAAATACACTTACACCGTCATAATCGCAGTTCTGGAAGCCCTCTTTCCGAGTGTTTCTCATTGTGCTCTTATAGCTGCCACAGTGTTCTGAACTAATTAAACATTTACCTTTCTTAGTCATTTTCCCTTTAGGGAAAAGCTACAAGCCACACAGTGCCAGCTCCAGTGAATAAGGTGGATAAAGACACACAGTCATGTTATTTCAAGCCTGCCTTTCCATTGGATGGCTCACATTTGACAACCGCACTCAACATTTTTTGACCACACCTTATGGAGACATTGATTCTTCTTGACATTCAGAATCATTTCTTAGCACCAGTTGGGTTTTCCAAAGTTCCTTCAGTTTTCTGTCCCTTCCAAATTTGTCACTTTATTTTTATCATCTTTGTATATTTTCCAGAGTTGAGTTGCCATACTTTTCACTTTGTACAGTGGGTCTGCATTTACCTGAGTATGATTAGTGTATAGCAAGGTGGTTGAAGCTGCCACAATTACACTTCATCATTCTTAAGATTCTTGTCAGTTAAAATATCATATATATATATAGTTAAGTTTTTGTTTCCTTTCACTTTCTGTGGTTATTCACTAGAGTGATTTAGGGTGAAGTTGGCCTAGGGTAAGTATTTGGAGCAATAAAGCATTATGCTCTGGAAGATTTACTAGTTTTTCACCTGTTTATTCCTCCTCTCACACTGAGTACTAAAATGCCACCATTCTATATCAGAACAATTGTTCCTCTATTTATGATGAAGTGGTCTATTATGGGATATGACAGGACCTATGGAATAATTCCTTGTAGGCAGAGTTATAGAGAGCTACAATATTAAAAGATTTCCCAAATACACTTCTAAGTGACTCATTGCTTATGACTATAATATTTGTACTTTTGAACTCTGTAGTGTTGATATGTTCACAGTAAGTAACACAATATGACACTTGTCCTTTCTTTGAAGAGTAGAACATGGTGAAGCAATACAAAAATCACATTTCAGAGTTTAACACACAGAGGTACACATACATATACATGCACTCACAGGCAATCTACTGTGAATATCTGAAATGACATTTACATTGTATTCTGTAATTTTTCTTTTTATTTGTATCTGAAACCAAATTACTGGGAATTTTTTTTATTCAAGACTAAGAGAAAATGAAAAAGGTAAAAGTAGACATCTGATGGTCTTTCAATTATTACACTTATATCATAGAAGACCCTGCCAAGAATTGTAGATATTCTCATGTAGATATTCTCTCTTTAAGCGGTTTAATTGCCTGTTAATTTTTCTTTTTCAAAGAGAAGGCAAAACCTTAGACATTCTAATATGTCCATATTCACCCAAAAATTGGCTTTATCACCCTCTTCTCATGCATTTTGTGATTAAATGTTTGGCCCCTCTCAATCTCAGTCTAGAGATTTTCAAAGTCAGGTCCCAAATTTCAGGATTATGGAACTAGATCTAGTAAAATCTTCTTTACTAATGGGAAGAATATAGTCCATAAATCCACATGTCCATGAACAATACTCATCTTCTGAGCACCTACGTAGCTGTTCTGTAGAGTGGACCAGTCTGACAAGGGATCTGGATGCCACTGATCATCAGAGGCAGATAAGGAAGACCGAACCGTTTGGTTCTCCTTAAATGTCTCTTCTGTTGAGTCAAATAAAATTCTTCCTGTTTCAGTGGCAAATACTGGATTTATTACAGGATTATCTTCCACAGGAAGAAGAATGTTATCAAATTTCTGTTTTCAATAGTCTCATCCTAGGGCATGTGCTCACTAGAAAATAGATAGGGGCATATTCATGTTTCCCCCCACGTGTTTTATACTACATTATATATATATATATATATATATATATATTTTTTTTTTTTTTTTTTTTTGCAGTACTGGGGATCGAACTCAGGACCCTGCGCTTGCTAGGCAAGCGCTTATTCCACTGAGCTATATCCCCAGCCCCTACATTTTATATTTTAAATGCCAGCACAAATGACTGAAAGTAACTAGGGATTATCACAAATTCTTTTTTCTTATAAAGCTTCAAAGGAAGCAATTCTTTGATAGATATATGTGAATTTCATTTTCAGTGATTTAGACTTCAGGCAGTGTGCTATAATAGTAAGCTTTCTATTAGAGAAATGATTTCAAGTATTTTTATATTGCTATCTAATAACTCGGTGACTTCATTATGAAAGGTCTGATCTTCAGACATTTTTTTCTAACATGAAGAAACATCACTGTCTGTCTTTTAATAGTCTTTGTTTTAGTTTCTGTGGAAATGGCTTGTAGACTGAGTAGAAGAAAAAGGACAGGGAAGTCTTTTTTAATGATTCAGAGCTTATATTCTGTATAAGTGTCATGATCTGGAAATATGTTTGCTAAAGTTTTATTTTTCTAAGGTAAAATTGGCCATTTGGACTAATTTTCTGTGTGATTTGTAATGAAACTCAATCTACCTTTCAGATTCATGAAATAGTCTAATACTCTGAAAAATGACAAAATTCAACAGAAGACTTGTAGAGTAGGGAAGAAAGCCTAACTGCAATTCATTGGAATGTAACCACGAGAGAATATACAATTTAGCAATGAATAAACAAAATGCAGATAGCAAAAGGGGACATAAGAAATCACTGTTAGATGAAGCAGACAGTTTAAGCAAAAACACAAATGGTAAATTCATTCCAGCAGGAATGAAAAGCAAGAAATAAATAGCTTCAAGGGATCAGGCATCAGAAGAGACAACAGATGTCTATGTCTGATTAGTTCCAGAGGGAGGCACAGGGTATCGGTCTCACAGCCACAGCTGTACTTCATTTCTTCATGAATTCATAGATGAATCTATGTATATTTATGCAGAATAATACCCTCTAAGAAATTCACATCCTGATCCCAAAAACCTGTAAATATAATAATTTACATAACAAAGATAGACATTACAGATGTAATTTAATTAGCTTCTTAACATGTAGAGTTTATCCTGGACCCAGTGTAACCACAGCTGGGTCCAATGTAATCACAGGGAGTTTTATAAGGGGGTGATAGGAAGTTCAAAGTCAGAGAAAGAAATGTGGCCATGATAGAAGGAGGTTCATGGACAATGTGAGGATGTCATACTGCTAACTGTGAAGATGTGGAAGGAGGTCAATGATCAGGGAGCACAGTTGGCCTCTACAAGATCAAAGGCAAAGAAAGAGACTCACCCTAGAGGCTATGGAGAAAATGCAGTCCAGCTGACATCTTCATTTCAGCCTGGTGAAGTACATTTCAGACTTTTGACATACAAAATTATAGTATTCATGTTTATGTTGTTTTAAGCTACTAATTTTGTGTTAACTTGTTGTGGCAATACTACATATAAATATAACTTGTTGCATGCCCCTCCCATTCATTCCTGCTTCCAATTCATCCTATTTACAGCAACACATTAACCTTTCTAAAATGTCATTTTTATCAAGATACTTTTTATCCAAAATCTTCAGTGAACCCCCCCCATTCTCAAATGAAATATTCTACTCTGATATGGAAGCCATAACTTAGTACTATCTCTAGGCATCAGTACTAATTACACAGATGTTCCTTCCAACTGGATGAGGCTTTTTCCCAGTGCCCAGTCTTTGTTTCTACTTATTGCTTGAAAAGTACTATCTACAGTACACCTCTACACAACAAAATTCTATCCCTGAGAGAACTTCTAAACTTTTCTAATAAAAATAAATCAACATGCTTACATACATAAAATATTCAATTGAAGAGCCCTTATATTTGTACTTAAGGAACAGATTTAAGGCAAGTCCAGTAAGAAAATATTCCTTAAAGGCCAACAGATAGAATTCATACCAGTGACCAACACAGAGATCACTTTAGGTAAGTCTGCAGAAGGTCAAAAATGTATCTGACATGAAAAAAAGCTAACAGATGAGAAAGTTTATAGACAAATATTCAACCAAATGAATTCAATTAAATAATGATACATAATTTAACCAATAAATTAGCAGATATTAAAAATTATAATAATGATACCAAGTACACAGTGAAACACATTTTTAACAAAGGCTTTATAGAGCTAAAATATCATAAGCTAGAACTACAGCAACTACATAATAATAGCATTCAAATGTTATCTTCCATTTGATTAACTATTCATAAATATGTATATAAACTTGCATAAAATTGAAATAGTGGGAAATGATTTAAACCATAGACATGTATTTTGTGAGATCTCATATCCTAGAAGATTTTAAGAATGTTGGAAAATGTGAATTATAGACTTACATGTTATGTACAAGATAACAATATATCTTTGAAAATTCTATTAGTAGTGATGAAAAAGTAACTAGATTAATTTTCTTGTGGAACAAGTTGCAATGTCTCTTTTTTCATCTCTGATTTTATTTATTCAGGTCTTCTCACTTTATTGTCTATATCAGTGTAGCTACAAATTTGCCAGTTTTCTTTTTCTTCTCTAAAAGCCAACTCTTTAATTGATCTTTTGCATATTTTTAGCTTTGATTCCCTCTATTTCTGTTATAATCTTTATTATTTCTTTCATTTTACTTATTTTGCTTTCAGTTTATTTTTGCTTTTCAAAGTCCGTGAGTTGCAGTGATTGAGTGTTTATTTTAAATCTTAGTTTTTTGATATATGTATTTATTGCTATGAACTTCCCAATTAATAAAACTTTTCCTGGATTCCATAGATATTGACGTGTGTGTGTCTTCATTTTCACTTGTTCCAAGAAATTTTTGGTTTGTATTCTACTTTTCTTAAAAATTCATTACTTTTTTTAAAAACTTGTTTTTCAAAATCCAGGTATTTGCATATTTTCCATTGCTGTTTTTGTTGAATTCTGGTTTTATTCCATTTTAGTCTAAAAGCATATGTAATATTATTTTGTTAATTTACTAAGATTTGATTTGTGGCTTACCGCATGATCTCTCTTGAATAGTATTCTATCTGCTAATGAGCAGACTGTGGCTCTGTTGTCGATGGATAAAATGTTCTATGAATGTCTGTTAAGTAATTTGCTTTACAGTATAGATCCATTCTGATGTATCTTTGTATCTTCATTGAGTTTTTGTCCTGGTGACCTCTCAAGTGAAGAAAGTGGGGCACTGAAGTCCCAATTATTTTATTAAACTCTATTTCTCTCTTTAGACCTAATAATAATTTCTTTATCTTTTTGGGTGGTCCGGTTTTGGGTCCAAGATTTTTAACACATAGTTAATATTCAAAAGATCAATTAGTATTTATTATCATATTAGTCCCCTTCTTATTAATTTTTGTGTTCCAGATTAGTACAGATTTTCCCCATGTAACTGACAGTATTTTAAAAGTGAAATTTTAAAAGAAAAATGTATTGGATTATGTTTTACAACACTGATAAAATAAAAGACAAACTGAAATGTGGAGAAAGGTACATGCATTCAATTATTTAAAACTAGTACCTGATAAAATCTGAATACTCAAAAGCCTCATTAAACTTCTTGTTCTGTACCTGCTAGGATCCTCTCATCTCTAGGTTTAAGTTTTGTGGTGTTTCAAACTAAGAAAATATCAGTGATTCTGCTGTCACACCAAAGACTGTAAGACTCCTCACTTGGAATTGGACTTTTCTTAATCACAGTCACGACACTAATCATCCATTGCCATGGTTCCTACCTGCATCTAGAAACCACTGATGATGGAAACCGTCTCTCATACTTACTATCAGGTATGAAAGTGCCAATCCTACATTATAGGTGAGTTCCCCATACTTTTTCTAAATTGTAGTGAAATTAATAGGTCATCATTTTAGCTAATTCTAGAGCTCTGTTAATTTCCCTAATCCAAACCTTTCTTTTGCCATAGACTTGATGCAAAATTTCCTGATTACTCCATGATAAGGGCTATATTACTGCTGACATGTCCTTTGAGAAAGAAAGAAATTAGCCAAGTAATGTTCTATTCTTAGTTAACATGGTACCATGCCTATAAAACCTATAATGTTGGTTTCCCTTATCAATAGTAGCATAGTTTTAAAAGTTAAGGAAATTTAGATCAGCACTATCCACTTTATTTAAGCAACCAGTGATAAAAACATAATAAAGACTCAAATCTTGTTGAAATATACCTCTAATGTGGATTAGAAAAGAACCTAGCTCAGCGAAATTATCCGTATGTAATGTAAGGCCTAAAGAATCAGTTTATGTGCTGCCTTGACATCTGGTAAAACCAGAAAGGTCAGAAACACCTTTCTCTAAAATCTCCTTCCAGGCCTGCTCCTGTAGCTGAGGTCTTCTAGCCAAACAGCCCTCCTTATCAAAGGCTCCAGGCACAACTACTGCTTATCCCTGAGAACTAAGTTTCAATTTTCCACCAACCTGAAGAAATATTCAGACAAGCCAATCATATCTTCCCATGGAACCCAGGGACATTTCACCCTCTTAATGCTACAGAGACTGCCTGATGCAGCTTCTGTTTTTTTACTTTTTTCCAAGTCCAATTCATAGGTGACCCTGTATAACATATAGTATCCTCCTCTCCCAAACCATGAGTAACATGACTAATAAGCTATTGTGGATTTTAATGCTCTGGTGTGGCATGTCTTGTATTCAGACATCCATATTAATCAAACCCTCACCAACAGAGTCAATGGAAGATGATTAAAGCGTTTCAGGCAGGAGGCTTTTGAAAGATGTCTGGAATGATCATTTATATGAGATTTTTTTCATGACTTATCTCCTCTGACTAGATATTTTAAAGCCAATGTAGTTTTACTTATAAAACCTTCACAAAAGGATATGGATGTGACTAGAGTTATGGGTCAGTGTCAATAACTGTAAACTCCATGTTAGTCTCAGTTTAGTTCTGCCAAGTACCTCAAATATACTCAGCAGTAACTAGAACTACAAATCTCCATTTCCCACCCCCAAAGCCTTCAAAGAACAACTGAAAATAATACCGAGTCCTTATCAAAACTTCCTGTGAGAAAAGGACAACTGTGTGTGGACTTTTAGAGCCCTTGTATTTTTGTTGTTGTTGTTGTTGTTGTTTGTTTTTTTGTTTGTTTGTTTTTCCGGTACCAGGGATCGAACTCAGGACCTTGTGCTTGCCAGGCAAGCGCTTATGCCACTGAGCTATACCCCCAGCCCCTAGAGCCCTTGTAAAAGAACCAAGTTTTGGCATGAATTTTTAAAAATCCATAAGTCATAAGCCAAAGACCTTTGTACAAAAGTTTGAATGGGCATTCCGTATACTACATCTAGCTCTTTATGCCTTTGTGAGGTTTCTAGTGTTCTGGAACCAGGAGAATTAAAGTACAATGTGGAAGAACATAAGTTGTCCCCAGCATCCAATCTTTAGCTATCATCTTATAATGAGATATAAACTCAGCATCTTAGATTAAATACTACACGTTCTAGCCTCACTTGCTCTACAGTCTTGTATGAAAGTGTAGTTATGTGCTATAGAAAAAGTACAAGGAAAAATGTTATGTGAAGTCATCCATGAAGTCTTTTTAAGGGAAGAAACCACAACCATCTTTTCAGTTTTCCTCCTTCTTACAAATACAGTATATGACCAGAGATCAAGTAGTTACATTGGACCATACAAGAGGCAAGTGTGTCAGAGAATTGAAAGAAAAAGCACCCAGATTCCTAAGAACTAATAAACCATCATTCTCTCCCTGACCTCACTACCTCTAGATTCCCTTAGCTTAAAAAAAAAGAATAAACTTAGCCAGTTTAAATCTCCTGCTGTACTCAGATGAGCTTCATTCTGATATAAACGATAAACCTAGAACTGCTTTTTAACCAGTTTATGCCAATATAGCTAAGCTATACAGAAAAATGAAATTAGTCCATACAGGTAATTGAGGCATCTTTAATAGTAATTTTATGTACCAGCAACAAGACATATGAAATTGAATCTTTGATGCTTACTAGTACAGAACATGTTACTGATAGAAATAGTATCAATGGCATTTTCTAGTTTCATCATCTATTTTAGAGCCGTCAAAGACTTGCAGATGGCAGAAGACACTGCAAAAAATAGAAGCACCTGCAGCAACATTATCATCACTGGTTCCAATGTATAACTCCACAAATATAAACAAATCAACAACTGATTTTAAAATTAGTGCATTGGATGATCATTATGTAAATAGCTGAATAATATTATATATACACATGGAGGAGAAAGAGTTTAAAATGCATTTTACTTATACAGTAGCTTGTAGTACCATAGTAGTTATTTCATATTTTGAATATCACATCTAATTGTACCCACATAAAACAAGCCATATTAGATCAGAATTTTAGCCCTCCCCCTCCACCCTCACAAAAGCCAACCGGAAATCTGGACAGATCTAGCAGCCTGGGTGACTGTGTCCTCACCCCTAGGCCACTGGAGTGAAAACCAGGCTGGGTTTCCACCTTCCTACAAGCTTGCTAAAGTGGGTTTAAACCCCAGACAACTTGAGGAACCTCAGTGAGCCACCCCAGCCCTCCTTCACCAGCATGTGAGTCAGGCAGAGCCCCAGATAGCTTCAGGGTCCTCAGTGGCCATTCTCTGCCCCACCACCCTATAGCATCATGGGAGCTGAGCTAAACTCTGGACATCTCCAGCAGCCTGGGTGATTGTAACCTCACCCCTCCTCCACCAGCATGGGAACTGGACTGGGTCCTGAACAGCTTCAGGAAGTTTGGTAACAAAAACCAACCCACCCCTGCACCCTTGTGTAAGTCAGGCTCAACCACAACAGCTTTGGGAACCTCACTTTGAAGCCAAGCTGAGCTCCAGACACCTGTGGATGCTCTGGTGACTGCACACCCAACCCTCCTTCACTGATGCAGGAGCCAACTGAACCCTAAAAAGCCTCAGTAGCATTGGCAACCACACCCTGCCCCCACACACCTGGCAGAAGCCATGTTGAGAACCAGGGACCTTTGGATCTTTGCCCTGCAGCACCATACCATCCTGGGAGTGAGGCTGGGCTCCAGGGAATGTCCAGATCTTTGAAGATGACAAAAAAAGGAGCAAAATGCATTCTCAGACCTCCACCCCAATGAGAACAAGTCCAGGAAACATCTACTCAGAACAGCTTGGAAGTCACACACCTAGAATTTCTGAAATGGTAACAACTGAAGCAAAGAAACATATCTATCAGGCCATAGATGACATCAGATCAGAAATAATCTCCCAGGTAAAAATAAATAAATAAATGACAACAATAAAGAAAGAATTGCTCAGAACAACTAAAGAAGACATAGATAAGAAAATAGAGGAGCACAGAAAAATGATGGAAACCTCAAATGAACACCATAGGAAAGAATTAGAAAGCATAAAAGAGATTCAAACAGGTATTCAGAAAACTAAAAATTCCATCAAACGCTGGCAAAACTTCCTGAATGAAGCTAAAGATAGACTTTCAGACCTTGAAGACAGCATTGCTGCTAATAATTGTGAAGGGAAGGATCTCTCAAAAATAACAAGGATCGAGGAAATAACAATTCAATAGTTGCAAGACTAAGCAAAGGAAAACAACATAAGATTGATAGGTGTCAGTGAAACAGCAGGAGTGAACGCAAGTGATATAAAAAGACCATTTTCAGAAGTGATGGCAAAAATTCTCCCAAGCATGGGAAAAGAATCAAACATACAGAAAAGTCAGGTATATAGAACTACAATTATCCCTGACCAAAATAAACTTACACCCACACTTATAGTGATCAAGATCCCAGAAATTCAGCAAAAGAACAGAATATTAAAAGCTGTTAGAGAAAAGAAACAAATACCTACAAAGGGAAGCCCATCAGAATCATGGCAGATTTCTCAACACAAAGCATCAAGTCAAGAAGAGCTTTAAGTATTTCAGATCCAGAAAGAGAAAAGCTTCCAATGCAGATTGATGTACCCTACAAAACTTTCCTTCAAAATTAATGGAAAACTAAGATATTTCCAAGATAAAGAACAACTGAAGAACTTCCTGAACACCAAACCATCCCTACAAAGAGTACTGAAAGATATTCTAGGAAGAGACAAAAACAACCAAAATTTCAAGAACGATAGGAAGGAACTACTAAGCAGAGCAAGCAATCAAACAGGGCGTAAAGAAGAAACCAATGGCTGGAAAAGAACACGACAAAGATAAGCCAATACATATCAGTTATAACCATCAATGAAATGGTCTCAATTTTCCAATCAAAAGAAGCAGACTGGCAGACTGGATCAAGAAACAAAATCCAGCAATACGTTGTATACAAGAAACACACATGTAACTCAAAAGAAAATTCATAGACAGAAAATAAAAGGATGGAAAACAATGCTCCATGTGACATGAACCCAGAAAAAAGCAAATGTAGCTATTCTATATGCAAACAATGTGAATTTCAAGCCAAGAACAATCAAAAAAGATAAGGACATTATACACTTGTTAGGGGAAAACTTCAAGAGGTAGAGATAACAATCATAAATATCTATGCACCAAACACAGGAGCACCCAACTATATAAGACAAATTTTAACAGACATGAAAAATGAAATAAGCAGCAACACAACCATAACAGGGGAAATTAGTACACCATTATTACAAAGAGATAGATCAACTGGACAAAAACTCAGCAAAGAAATAGCAGAACTAAACCAAATTTGTGAACAAATGCACTTAGTAGAGCTTTACAGAGCATTGCACCCAACAACATCAGAATAAAAATTCTTCTCAGCTGCACATGTCAGAGTCTATAAAATAGACCATATACTAGCACATAGAACATGCTTAAGTAAATTCAAAGCAATTGAAATTATCCCATGCATGCTATCAGGCCATATTGCAATAAAAACTGGAAATTAATGACAAAAGAAATCACAAAAACTCCATAAACATATGGAAATTAAATAACACCCTCCTGAACAATCAATAGGTCACAGATGAAATTAAAGAAGAAATTAAACAACATTTACAATCAAACAAAAATTCAGACACAACTTACAGGAACCTATGGGATGCAATGAAGACAACCTTCAGATGGAAATTTATAGTGATGAATTCTCATATCAGGAAAGCTGAATGAGCACAAATACACAATCTTATGCTGAACCTCAAGTTTCTAGAAAAAGAAGAGCAAGTCAAGCCCAAAGAAGACAAGAAATTATAAAGATCAGAACAAAAATTAATGCAACTAACACTAAGAAAATAATACAAGGAATTAATGAGTCAAAGAATTGGTTGTTTGAAAGAATAAATAAAATTGCTGAACTCCTAGACAATCTTATAAAAAAAAAGGAAAGAAAAAACTGAAATTCATGCAATAAGGAATGAAGAGGAAGAAATCACTACAGATCCTACAGAAATTCAGACAATCATCAATACCTACTTTGAAACTCTTCACTTTCATAGGATGGAAAAAAACAGAAGAAATGGACAGATTCCTACATATACATGAATTACCGAAGTTGAATGAAGAAGGTATAAAAATCTTGAATAACTCAATAAAAGCCAGCAAAACTGAAAATATAATAAAAAAAAAATACAACCATGAAGAAAAGACCAAGTCCTGATGGATTTACAGCTGAATTCTTCAAGAAATTTAGAGAAAATTTAACACCAATTCTTTACAAACTCTTTAATAAAATTGAAAGAGAAGGAATCCTCATTAACTCATTCCTGGAGAAAAGTATTACTCAGATACTAAAACCAGAGAAAGACCTAATTGAAAAAGAGAACTACAGGCCAATCTCCCTAATGAACATAAATGCAAAAATTCTCAATAAGATACTAGCAAACAGAATGCAACATATTACAAAGGGGATTACACAGTATAACCAAGCAGGATTCATCCTAGGAATGCAGGGATGGTTCAATATATGCAAATCAATTAATGTAATATATCATATCAATAAAACTGTCATGGTTTGTGTTTGGATGGGTCCTTTAAAGCCTTGTGCAGTTATGGATGGCTTCTAGAGTTTATAATGGGTACATGGTCCGAAGTTGGGATTATAGATGTGAGTGATATGCCTGCCCTGGTGTGGGTAGTATGCATAAAATGTAAGGGAGGAAAAGAAGCTTGCTTTCCCCCACCCTTTTTTGCTCTTGTTGCTTTTACTGTTTTCTGCCTCCATGAGTGGTTTTCCTGTGCCATGTGCCACTCTACCTTGGAGCCAGACAAGTATGGACTGAAACATCCACAAACTGCGAGCAAAATAAACCTTTCCTGCTCAGTTTTGGTTGTCAGGTATTTTGTCTCAGCAATGAGAGAAAAGTAACTAATACAAGAGCAAAAGATAAAAGTCACATGATCATCTCAATAGATGCACAAAAAGCTTCTGATAAAGTCCAACACACATTCATGATAAAAGCCCTACAGAAAATAAGAATAGATGGTCTTTAACTCACTCTGATAAAAGCCATCTATAACAAACCAACAGGCAACATCATACCAAAAGCACAAAAATTTAAAGCTTTCACTTTAAAATCAGGAATATGACAAGGGTCTCCACTGTCACTGTGCCTACTCAATATAGTTCTGGAAGTATTAGCCAGAGCAATTGGACAAGAAAGAGAAATAAAAGGAATATGGATTGGAAAGAAAGAAGTAAAATTATTATTATTTGCAGATGACATGATACTCAAAATAGAAGGCACCAAAAATGCTACCAAAAGGCTTATAGATTTAATAACCAAATTCAGTAGCATAGCTGGATACAAGTCAACACTCAGAAATCAATAGCATTCCTGTACACAAACAACAAACAGATTGAGAGAGAAACTAGGGAAAGCACACCTTTTATAATAGCATCTAAAAAATGAAATACATAGGAACCAATCTAACAAAGGAAGTAAGAGATCTATACAGCGAGAATTACAGTACCCTGAAAAAGGGATCAAAAAGGATTTCAGACAATGAAAAGATATTCCTTGCTCATGGACAGAAAGAACCAACATTGTGAAAATGGTCATATTCCCAAAATCATTGTATACATTCAACACAATCCCAATTGAAATATCATCAGTTTACCTCACAGATCTGAAGAAAACATTCCTAAAATTCATCTGGAATCAGAAGAGAACTAGAATAGCAAAAGCAATCCTGGGCCAAAGAGGAAAGGCAGGAAGCATCACAATCCCTGACTTGAAATTATTCTATAAATCTACTGTGATAAAAATCAGCATTTTACTGGTAAAAAATCAGACCTGGAGATCAGTGGAACAGATTAGAAGGTGTAGACACAACTACAAACATACTCAGTCACCTTATCTTTGACCAAGGGGCCAAACATGTTCACTGGAAGAAACATAGCCTCTTTAATAAGTGGTGCTGGAAAAACTGGCTTTCCACACGCCGAAGACTAACACTAGACCCATGTCTCTTACTATGCACTAAACTAAAGTCAAAATAGATCAGAGATCTAAATATTAAAGCAGAAGCACTAAATGTACTAGGAGAGAAAGTAGATAAAAATTTGAAGACATAGGTGTAGGCAGACCATTCATGAACAAAACCAAACTTCAGGGGAAATAGCTCAAAGAATCAACAACTCAGATCTTATCATATTGCAAAGTTTTTACACATCGAAAGAAATCACTAACAGAGTAAAAAGAAAGCTCACAAATTGGGAAAAAGTTTTAGCCAACTGCCTCTCAGACAAAAGACTTCTCTCTAGAATATATGAAGAATTTTAAAAAATCATGTGCCCACAATTCAAAGACCCTATCCAAAAGTGGGCATCTAAGATGAATACACACTTCTCAGATAAAAAATACTAATGATGAATAAATATAGGAAAAAATGTTGCAAAAAGTGACTATCATTAAGAAATCAACCAATAACAAATGCTAAAGAGGCTGTGGGGAAAAAGGAACCCTTCTCCACTGCTGGTGAGATTATAGATTTGTGAAACCACTGCGGAAAATCAGTTTGGGGATTCCTCACAAAACTAAGATTAGTGGTCCCACTTAACCTAGCTATTTCTCTTCTGGGTATTTTCCCAGAGGAATTAAAAACATATATCCCACAGAGATATATGTGTACCCATGTTTATAGAAGCACAATTTATCATAGATAAATCTTGGAAACAACCCAAATGCCTTTCAACTGAGGAACCGATTGAAAAGATGTGGTATTTTTATACAATGGAGTACTACTCAGCTATAAAAAAGATTAACTTGAAGCTTTTATAGGTAACTGGATGCAACTAGAGTCCATACTCATAAGTGAAATAATCAGACCCACATGTGTAAACATTGTATTGTTTCCCTTGTGTAAGAACCTGAAAGAGTAAATAAAACTCAAAACATACAATAGATATTATGAAAGGGAAATAAATTGCTCAAAAGAAGGATCAACTGGGATGAGGGAAAGAAGAAAAAGAAGGAATGGAAAAAGTAATATATATCTAGAAGGGGAGCTGGGACAACTGTGCTGTTGAATTCCACTGGTTTATTGAAAGGAAGAGTTAGCGCCTAATTTTTTTTTCTTTCTGACCAATTTTGCATGCTTATCCAGAAAACTGGACAGCTAATTTGAAGACAACAATATGCAACACAAGAACCACTAATGAATTCCTACCACCTTGTCTAGTGAAACTCTGTATTGTTTCTAATGGTTTTTTTGTTTTTATTTTTATTATTTTTAATGATTTTTGTCAATCTTGCATTGTTACATCTGGTAATCTTAGTAATTACGTTGAATATAAAAATATGTAATATAACAGCCGCTGTTAACCCCTATCATTTTGTTCCAAAACCCTGCATCATTTTTATTGTTTTTGCTTTGCTTTGCTTTTGTCTAGGTTGTTGGTATTTTGTTATTGTTCTTTTTTATTATCCTACTTAAAATTAAAAATTAAAAAACTGAATTAGAATTTTAACCTAAAATAAGGTGATTTTGATATCTGCCACTGAAAATAACAGATTCTCAACTATAATTGCCGCTCTGCATATAGGAAAATCACTAATGATTTACCTACCTATAAAAATAGCTAAGGATGATGTTACTTTGAGATTCTACATCCTTAAAAAGAAGACACTCATGAAATTGCTAAATTAACTAAAAATAATGAAATCTATACAAAGAGGAAATGTTTATAAAAATGTTGCATAAATGTGATAACCATAAACTCCAAAATATCATGGCTCTAACAATTTTTAAAGTCATCTTTGTAGGAAAGTGGTACAGCCATTAGCTAGATCTTGTTAGTGAGATGAGCATATTCTAGCCTTTCTACTTTTTTAATTTCACCATAGTGAGTCTCTGATGCTGCCCTTTTAAGGTGCACACTCTAACAATTTTAGACATTTGCTCAACTTATCCTATCAAGAATGAATAATAAAAGCGGAGAATTTTTTTTCTCCTTTAACTTTTCTACTATCAGAATGAGTTTGTTATAGAATCTTCCTCAACTGTATCTTACAAAATTTTTCTTACTCTCAGTTATAATCTGCATAATATTTGCCTCAAAACTGCTCAAGAACAATGATTCCAAAATGTCAGTCTTTTGAGCTATAGTATCAGAGTCATTTGGAGAATCTGTTACAAAATCAGATTTCCAACCTGCTCCCATACAATATTATAGACAGGGCCTGTGAAACTCTACTTCAGCAAGATCTCCAGCCCCAAACAAAAACATAACCTGATTTGGGAAACAGTTTAAAGAAAAGCTGCCCTTGTTATTGGGGGGGGGGGGCTGGAGGTCCCTTTGCTTTTACCCTTTCCTTCACAAGTTCCCTAGCGTCTCCTCCTTATTACAAGTACTGGAAAGGAAATAGGAAAAGGCTTTGAACCTCTCTTAACTTTGATAAGTATATGTATTTTCCAGATTCAAATTATGATAAGAACTCAATATGGAAAAGTTAATTCCCTAAAAGGCAAAAATATTTTATGTGTCTTCCCCAGAATGATTATGTGGTACTTCCCATGGCTCCCATGACTGTAGGTCTTACTGCATATTTCATAATGATTCCATAACTTAGATAACCTCCAAAGAGAACAATGAAGAATCAGTCCCACTGTGGAAAGAACTAATTAAAGCATTGATAGTAACAGGAATCATCAGGAAGAGGTAAACTGAAGAATTTGAATTCCACCCCGGTTTGAGCATTCAAATATATATAAATGTGAGGTCAGAGGAAACAATGGTTCAGAGACCCAACAAGGCCTGCAAGACAGAATTCAGGTTAAGAGAGAAGGAAGTGGGAAAATCCATAGTTTTGGGTAAGACTGGATAAATCAAAAGAATCCTGAAGGGAAAGCAGCTGCAGAATGTAACCACTTAGAGAATTTGAATAGAAATAGTAAAGAAACTGAGCCTAAAGAAGTGAGTGACTTCCCCTCCTTCCTTTTAAACCTTTTGGAAAGTGTAGTCCAGAGACAAGAATTGTGTAATAACTATAAATGATTAAAATGCACTGTGCACCTGACTAGGGTAGAAACAGAATTATGACCATTACAAGGTGCTTTAAACATTGAACTACTCAGCAGGCAACACATTCTCTCTCCTATTTATTAACTCCTGACCTGCACCTCCCAGGGCAGAAAGGTAAATTCTGGTCCCTGCTAGATCAGTGAGTTAAATTCTGTTCTGCTATTGCAGAAATAAAGATATTCTGATCAGTAAAAGCACCTCAGTGTCCATTTCAATAGCAAAATGGAAGCACAGTGTGGTCAAGACTCACAATCATCTAAAATTAAAAAAAAAAAAAACTAAACTGTGATCTGGAGCAAATTATTCAACATCTCTAAACCTCAGTGACAGATAGTACAAAATCAAGAAAACAGAACTTGCACTGAATATTTTATGAGATTGTTTTGAGGCCCAAAGGAGTTAACATACGATAAAGCACTTTTCAGTAAAGAAATATCAATATTGCTATTAATACAGTATTTCTTTGGCCATTATTGTATTTCAATAAGCCATGTTTTTAAAAGTCTAATTGCAAAAATTTTGTTTTGAAAATACAGGGAGCAAAAATACTGTCACACCTTGATACTCAACTGCCTTGAAACTCATCCAATTTAGCCATTCATGAATTTTGGTGTGAAAATTTTGTCCCGGTATTCCAACTGTTTGGTGCTTCACACACAAGGCAGAGCTTGTCCTTGTTGATTGTCTTTGTTGGGTTTTTTCCTAAATAAAAATTCTGCATAGTCATCATGGCAGAGAGCCAATATGGCATGAGCCAGAGGAGGCCATGTGAAAGCTGGGCCTGTTTTTTCCTGGTCAAATTATAACTTCCTACTTTATTTTTTACAACATCCTATTTCCTTTTGCCTGCTGCCTGGCCAATCACTATCTGCCACATCGTGCAGACTGCCCTCTAAATCCCACCTCCTCCATCCTGGTCCTATATAGCAACTGTTCTCCTGGCCAGGTTCTCAGAAGTTCCACATCTCCCCTCTCTCCTGTGGTCTTCTCCATGCCCACCATAAAGCCTTTTTTTTTTTTTTTTCACTTTGTTCTGTTTTTATTTGTACCAGAAAACCTATCAGTCTTGTGGCTGGCTACCCATTCCAGCCAAAACAGTTTGTGTAGTATTGTCTTTTTTGGTGCTTCTGACACCTCCCAGAAAATATTAATGATTGCCAAGGTAAAATTACAATCATTGGGGCTGGGGATATGGCTCAGTGGAATAAGCGCTTGCCTAGCAAGCGCAGGGTCCTGAGTTCGATCCCCAGTACCGCAAAAAAAAAAAATTAAAATTACAATCATTATATATTTTTTAAAAGAATGAGAAAATCACGTATCAAAACTGGGGATAAAAAGTCAAAACTTAACACTGATTCTTATTGTAATGTGTGTTTTTCTTCTTTTAATTGCCCAAAAATATTACAAACAATTGAAGTAGAATTAAATGATACACCAGTTGATTTGTAACTTGTCTTAGTTATTTTCTCATAGCAGGGACAAGAGTACCTGACACCAGCAAATTAAAAGAAGAAGGGTTTATTTTAGCTCACAATTTATACAAGTTTCAGTTCGTAGTCTACTGGTTCCAAGGAAGAGTGTTATGGCAGAGGGGCATGGCAGAGGAGAAAAGGTTCATGGTTGGGAAAACAAGAAGCAGCAAGCCTACTTTCCTCTTTCTCTTTTTATTCCATCTAGGTCACAAGCCTATTGCTTGGTGCCACTCACTTACTTGGTGAGTGATCCTCTTTGGTAGATTCATTATCCATACCCAGAACTATGCTCAACCTTAATTAGTGGACTAATTAGGTATCGCATACTCATGAGCCAGCCATCTCCCAACAGTTCCTCCTCTGAGCACAGGAGGCTTTAGGACACATTTAGACATAAGCCATAACGTAACTAGACATGGAGTTAATTCTACTTCTCACAAGCAAATTTCTAGGTATTACATACACATATAAGAAGCAGAACATAAGAAAAGAATGTATCTTCCCAGGGTAGACCCTTACTCCACACTTAAATAAAGGATTCTATTGACTCAGTGAAAAAACTCTCCTGCCTTACCCAGATGATTCTGAGAGGTTTAAAACCAAGGTAGACTAGAGGGCTCATTTATTTCTATGTCAATGGACACATGCAAATATGCGCACTCTTACCTCTCCAGTGCAAATAAAGATCAATCGGAAGCACATGAATAACTGAAAATGAAAAGAAGAGCAAGGGATTTTATAACAGTATCTAGATTATAACTGGCATAGTCTATACCCTAGACACATTAAATGCTTTCTTGGACATGCAGCTCATAGGTAAGCAAACTATTATAATGAGAAAAGACAAAAGTGCTCAAATGTTAGTCCTTTGGATTCTCTACTTGCTGAAAATATTGCACAACAGACTATTTTCAGAATGATCATTGTTGGTGATATAGTCAGTTAACAAGTCACTATATTAAATTTATTTTGTTGAAATTACTGATGTGACTTTTATCTCCTGATTGGACTCTAACTAACACACTATATACTGCGTTACTACAGAGTTTAGAAGGCCTTGGGCATAAGAATGAAGAAAGACAGGCAAGGTAATAGCTCCAGCACCTGAAGTTCAGAGCACTCCAACTAATGCTGTGTTACAAAAAACAGCAAAAGGTACAGGAAAATATTATAAACTCGTAGAGCAAAACTCCATGATGTGACACTCTGGAAAACAAGTAAAAATGGTCATTGAAGGGAAAGAATAATGAATGTGGTCCAGGTAAAGGCCATAAGTAAATTTACTAGTAAATTTAGGGTACATTTAGATATAAGCCATAACACAAGTAGACATGGAGTTAATTTACTAGTGATCAGTGAAAACACTTAATAAGTATATGTTTGAGTGAAATAAAAGATTATGATCTTAATATCAGATGTTTGAGAGCAAGCAAAAAAATTTGAGAAACAGAATGCATTGCAAACTGTGCAATAAAGATGTAGCAATTACAAATATATGAAAAAATATTTATAAAGCTAAAATCAGAAGATACAAAGATCATAACAAAAATTTATGTGGATTTTCACCCTCCTCCCTCAGCTGATGGCAAATAAAATGGGCAGAAATATCTTTAGAAACAAGTATCATAAATAAAATGTAGAGATGATTGATATACATAAAATCCTGCAAGCTGAATATAGGTACTAAAGCCTTCTTTCAATGTGCTTGAAATAATCACCAAAAAACTCATTATACAGTTAAGCCCTGAGCAAATTTTAATAAATTGCAAAATCTGAAAGAGTGAAGATTGCAGTCAATAGTCTCTGATCAAACTAAACCAAGAAACAAAAACCTGAGACAGAGGGTACACGGTGCTGCTTATGAATATTTCCAGTGTTCTTGATTCCTCTCATTCCAGAATGTAATAGGTCCATTTTCCCTGTAATCTTACATTCATAATGATGTGACCTGAATCAGACAAAAAAATGTGAGTGAAAGAATTTAAAGGTTTGCTGTAATAATTGGCAACATTCCATAAAGTTTATGTGAGAGTTGATGGACTGCAGGCCTCATTTGACCCGAATGAACATGTACTGTGACAATGAAGTTATTTTTAACCTATCCTGAATTAACTGATATAAATATTTCATGGGAAAAATATCCAAATTGAAATTATAGAATATTTACAAAAAAGTTAAGACACCTATATCAGAATCTATGAAGTATAGCTTTTAAAAAGGCATGCTTTATGTATACACTAAATTTACAAGAAGAATCTTCCTTCTAAAGTATCACCATGAATGTATCCCAGTTCAGACTTTCTTTCATCTCTGAGATTGAGATTTCCAGAAAATCATCCCAGCATGGATCATTTATCTGACTAAAAGTATGGGTTCAAGACCCTGTTAGGTATGAGGCCCTACCACAAGGCTTAGAGGTCATTTCCAGAGGGGAATACATTTATCAAATTGTACTTCTGAAAAATCTGCTTCCTACAGTGACACAACTGTTCAGATACTGGACTCCATGAACAGTGACATCAGATGTGGTTGCTGCATGGAAGGTTTTTCCATGTGCTTTGAAAATGAACTTGGTGCCAGCTGCACTTGTCAGATGGACCATGTTATCACTTGAATAGGAAAATGAATAGCATAGCATACGTGGAAGGTGTATGTTCCATGCCAGTTTCTATGAGAATTGGTGTGAATTCTAAACCAAAAATCTATGAACTTATCAGGTTTTATTATAGTGTTAATTTTCTGGGTATGTGCTATAGATGATAAATTATTTCTAGAGAAAAATACAGGAAGAAATGACATATGTCCCTTGGAACCCATCAGTCACTGTTATTGTGTTCCAACTTTGTTTTGGCACGTTTTTGTATGTCTAACTCCTAGGACACCACAAATTCTAGGGCGGATTTTTCAAACTTTTTCTTGTAGCCTCTCCATCCAAACAGAATTTTCATCCAACTTGACTATTGCCTTGATGAGAAAAAAGGCCAACTTCTCTTTTTAATTTAGCAAGGCTTACTCTTTAAACATCTTCCAGAAGCAGAAACTGTACTGCAAAACGAGTCATAGGCATGGCTAAGCCCTCTTTGGTGGTAAGAGCAAGGGGAAAAGGTGTCCAGATGGCCTTGCTGGAACTCCTTTCTCTCTTCTGGATCTATCCAGGGATGGATTTCTGATCAGACGAATGTGACTGGACTCCTTTCAAGGCATTAAATGTAATTAGCTGTTAATCGTTATCGTTAAAGGACTCTGCTGAATGGCTACGTGGGCGCCATCTGGACAGCTCCGCGCATTCACTGGGGAAAACCTCGAATCCCCATCCACAAATGCGTGCGTGTCGCTTGCAGACATTTGCCAAACTTGTCAAAAAAATTTTGGATCCGGTGGGAGACTTGTCACAGATGGTTGAATTAAGGACAGAAATGCTCTTTTCATAGGTCAAACTCCTACTTTATAGTATTTGTACTTCTTTGCAGCATTCAGGTGTGAGTGAGGATAAAAAGTCATGTTTTTATATTTTAAAGACCGTCTACATCACCTAGGCTGGGAAATTGTTTGCAACACAACAGAAAATGACACTGATAATCTGAAGGTGAGGGAAGTAGAGAGAGGAGACAGAGAGACTTATTGGAATGGTCATGGACAGCTAGAGCAACTAGAGGAACAAGCTTGGAAACTTGACAGGTGCACAGTGAGTTCTAGACGGCTATGCAGAAGATAACCAGGGAATAACATGCAACTCCAGAAGTCGCCACACTGTGCTATTACCTGTTCCTTTGCCTCTGCATGTGGTGCATCTGGAATGAATACGTGAAACAAAATTAATGAAACTTTTTAAACACCACCGTGTGTCACTGTGCAAGATTTTGTGGCTGAATATACAGTAATACTTCCTTAGCCTGTCTCTGTTTAAAGACTAAGTGGGAAAATAAGATATATCCACTCAAGGTAATTAGAAAACAGGGTAATAAAAATTATACACTTTGATGAAATCAATTAAAACTCAATATATCTTACATACTTAAAAGCACCTCTCTAGATTCACTTCCAAAGTTTTGTGGGATTTTAAAGTAGACACAATATCAAAGCCAGTTTGATTTTGCTTTGTTCATCTGCTAAGCAATAATTTGTCAATATTTTATAGAATTCCTTCCTTTACCCAGACACTTGGGCATATCTTATCTACTTGTAGCAACCATTTCCTCTCTCTCTTTTCATCTTATTAATTCCAGTTCATTGCTCAAGCTTTCACTCGAATGTTCCTCAGGGAGTAAGGGTTCCCCAGTACACATCTCCTAGGTTAAGTGCAATGCAGTACACGTGGAATCTCTGATCTTCTCAGTAGTACCATATCCTCATCACTGAGAAAATTAATGCTCACCTCTGCTCCTCTATCCCACTTTATTTCAATTTTCTTTTAAATAGGAGAACGAGTACCAATAGGAATCAAGAACAAAATGGAGTTCTGAGTCATACACATACGCCCACATACTGTGGAGGGCCACCTAAGACAGGGGTTGGCAAAGAATAAAAAGATTATAAAGAGAAAGTAGTGGGAGAAATACCTGAACCCTGCAAATTTGACAAGGACTAGAAGTTATGAATAAGTTAAATGATCAACTCTTGGCATAATGTGACCTATTTCCTTTATTTACCATGATACATCAATTTCCTACATGAAGACATGAATCAGCACTATATTGTACAGTAGTTTCCGATCAGCAGGGGATGTGTTCCAAGACCCCTAAGGCTATCTGAAACCATGGATAGTACAGAAGCCTATGTATATGACACTTTTCCTGTGAATGCACACCTCCGATGAAGTTTAATTTTATCATACTCACAGAAGGAAATTAACGAAAATAATTAATAATAAAATGGAACAATAATAATAATATTCTGTAAAGAAAGTTATGTGAATGTGTCTCTCCCACCCCCGAAGATGAAAATAAATATCAACATCGTCAGACCATCTTTGCCCACCAGTAACTGAAAACACAGAAAGAAAACCTCACATAAGGGGAACCACTGTATCTCCATATGTAAAAGGTAGAAAACATTTAGGTTTTGTATCTCTGTGGGTTAGCAGAAATTTAATATAAAGAATGAATAGAATAAAAGGAATAAAGGGGCAAAGAGGAAGCAGTGCAGAACCATAGAAATCACAGGGTGGTAAGAGTTTAGGAGCTTAGAGGGAAATTTCTGAGAGCCAGAATGTAGTCCTTTTCAAAAAGAGTTTCTACATTGTCCCAGTGCCTTGAGGGTTGAAGAGACCCCAAAGCTGAACGTCGGACTTACACATGAGGTGCTCTTTGTCTACTGAAGGCAATCTAAGAGATAGAGTGAGATTGGTACACAGAAGTTAAAAAAGAAATAGGAAGGGGAGCTCCCTACTGGAACCCATGGCTGTCTTTGAATGAAGTACCATACTACGGTGGCCTAACAGGATCATGAAATAAAAAAGAAGCAGCAAGCCCCTTCACCTCCCTTAACCTTCTAATTTCTTTATAGTTTCGCATAGTAATAGTGGCTAAGAGGATTCAAAGGGGAACAACTGTGTGCAGAATTCTCAAGCCTACACCATAAAGCCAAATCTCTTAATCTTTTTCTAGGTTTCATATCCTCTTAAGGTTAACTTCTCAAGATTTCTAACTAAAATCAGCTCAAAAATACTGTCACAATCCTCACAGCTAACACTCTTTACCATACCTGAGATGAATCAATTTCTTTATCCTCTAAATTAACTCTTAAGTGTCTAATTTCCAGCTTCCTTTTTCATTACTGTAATTTCTTATACAGCTAGAAAAAAATATTTTTAGTGTGCAAATAGCTATGTAGTTTCCAGGGGCAAGTTTCCTGATCTCGTCCAGAAATTTAGGTAGCCACTGCATTCTAAGAACTTTTCCTGGCTTTCCAGATAAAGGATGAATTACTACACTCTGCAGGAAATGCTGAATCCTCCTCTCACGTCAGTTACATTCTGATTCTAGACACATTTACAAACATCTGTTCCTTAAAAACACAGAAATTCCAAATCTCTGAATATCTTTTTCTGAACAGCATTAACCAGTACAGACAGAGGTGCTCCAGGAGCCTCAGCAGGCTTCTCCAGCTGAATCCTAAACACACTTTTATCAATGAAGCAATGATAAATGCTTTCTCCCATACTTAAGCACAATACTGAGTTAAAATCAACACTGCATGACTCCCTTTGAAAACTGTTCTGACAGTTCTCCCCTGTAGCTCGGCCTTAAGCTTGTCTTGTCTTTATGGGCTCTCAGATTTGTCCAGGGATCTCCGCAAGCAGCAGCGCTCAGCACCTGCAGCTTAGTGGTTCACAGTGGAGAAAACATTCCTTCCTGACTTTGAGTCTACTAAAGCAATTTCTCCCCCTCTGATGTTTGTAGCTACTGCCTAGTTGGTCAGCCAAGCATGCCTGCAATGAAACAAAAATGGTTATGGGGAAGTGACATGAACTGCTCAGAGAAAAACAATCAACATAGGAAAGAACCTACATAGTTTATTCTTGCTCAGGTTTGAGGAAATGTCTTTCACACATGCCCTCAAATATTGAACAATATAAAATCATCATTCACTTTAATAAATTGAATCAAATTAAATTTAACAATCACAACTTAAGGCACTGTGCTATAGATACATTAAAACAAATGGAGTCCTACAACTGAAAAATTCTTGACAGTCTCACAGGAACATCACCATTTCTCCTTTTGTTCATTATTTTGATTTAACCTGAAGGCCCAGGGATACACATCCTCTCTCTTTGCTGTTGCATATCCTCTGCAGTTACTCTAGTGAACACAATACTATAGAAGTGATGCTACCTGTCTCTGAGACTAGATTCTATGGCACAGATTATTCCCACTGCCTCTCTTTTGGACTGCTTACTCTTGAAAGCCGGCCTCCATGCTGTGGGGAAGGCCAGTCATTCCTGTGGTGAGGCACACAGAGAAAGGAAGTGAGGCCAAAACTGGAGTCTAGCTGTTTCCAGACCCCAGTCAGCACCAAGTTGCAGTCAAGTGAACCAGTGTCTTGTCAATGGATCTTCTGGCCCCAAAGAGGCCAAATTATTGACCTACAAAATAATGAACATAATAAAATTGCTGTTCTAAGTATTATGACTTTGATTTGTTTGCTAAGAAGCAGGCAGCTCCTAGGAGACACCAGCCTCAAGACATTTTAAGATTTAGTCTAGCTCATATACACACAAAAGAACTTTGTTTTCTCCCGCAAAACACACATATTTTCCAACTTTGATTAATGTATGTGCTGACAGGAGGAAAGACATTGAGATACAAAAGTACATTGCAAAGCACAAAATTCCAAGTACCATTTCCTATCATTTACCGTGATGGAAGCAGCCCTCTCAGGAGGGAGACTCAGTGGCCACAGCCTTCTAACCCCTCTCGTCTTTTGCCCACTCCTCCCCAGCACTCTGTGCAAGATCTTGTACTGTCTCCAGCCATTTCCACCTCAGCTCTATTTTTTAATCTCAAAAAAAATAAGTCCAGAATGCAAACTACAGCCTTTCAAAAGATAAATAGAGAAGATGAAATGTCAAAAGGCCAGGAATAATCTTTCAAAGAGTGGCTTTTTTTTGTGGCTGTGTATACAGTTTTTCACCCTTTTCATCAACCACTGCAGTGAAAACCACTGAATTACAACTGCAACCCCACTGCCACACCCAAAATCCCTTCTCTGGTTTGTTTTTCTCTGCGACTTTTATTGTCAGATACAATATTATGTATTTATTTATGTATTTGCTATTCTTGTGCCCCTTTCAATTAAATATAAGTTTCATGAAGATATGGATAGTGTCTAGTTTACTAGTACATCTCTATCCTCCAGAGTACAACAAAGCCCATGTAAGTGTCTCAAAGCCCATGTAAGCATTTTAAAACTGTTGTCACTGAATATATCATTTGTGCATCATCCTAAGAAAATATCATTGTTTTTACTAAGCAAATGAGTTTCAAACTTCAAAGAACCTACTTTTAAAATGAACTTTCAGGACACAGTCTACTCAGAAATACAAGATCTACTAAAAAAAACAAGTTTTTAAATTTATGTTTATAGTATCTATTTTTTATATTTCAGCAATGCAAAAAATACACCATAAATTAATTTCAGTAATATCAAATGCATAGTTTTCTTCTCCAATTTTTCTCAGTTTTGGCTTTGGTCAAATGAAGCTACTAATAACTGGCTAGAGAAAAACTCTTGATTCCTTGCTAACGAAAATTTTTGAATTTAAATGATTTAAATAAACATAATCTGGTCACTTTCTTTATGCCTAATTTCAGTATTAGGTGTTTTGCTACTATTTCTTTTATTTATTTAGTAATCATTTATAAGTGATAATTTCTAAACTATTTGGACAAAGTAGATTTATTAGTGCTATTTTGTTTTTGTTTTGGTTTTTTGTGGTACCGGGGATCGAACTTAGGACCTTGCACTTACCGGGCAGGTGCATTAGTGCTATTTTGTATATAGGTACTCACATATGTACTTATAAAATCACTTTGAAAAACAAACTAGACAATAATTTAAGCAGTTGGATGCTACAAATCACTATGATCTGAAGCATTTTTAAACTCATATGTACATTATTCCATAGTTTGAAAACATATTAACATGGTTTATCTTAGTTCCCACAGTAATGGTCAGGTATTTCATTATTAGCCACTGCGGCATAACAAACCAGCACAAAAGCTCAGTGGTATGAAACCATAATTGCTCAGCTTTGTTCACGAGATGGGAGCACAGCTCAGCTGTGTCCAGCAAGGTCCATTCATGTGTCTATGATCATGCGGTCACTAGGCAGCTCCCACTGCCTTCCCTGAGCTTTTATATGTTCTTAGCTTTGACTCGACACAGGGAGCTGCTTTGACTCTCTCTGCATGTCTCATCTAATAGTCTGGACATGTTCTCGTGATGAAGGGGGAAGAACAAGAGAAAACATAGGCAGCAGTGTTCAAATCTCCGATTTCTCCCAATTTGCTCCCAGGCCTTTGCTCAAAGTGAATCATCCGGTCAATCCCGTAGTGACAGGATGAAGAGAATAGAGGTGCTGCAGAGATACCACTTCTTATGGTCATTAATCCAATCTGCCACAAATCTGTGTTATTTTCCTTATTTTATGGATGAGAAAATCAAGATTTAAGGAGGATATTTTCTTCCAGGTGAATCAGTCATAAGAATGAGCCAGAAATTCAGGCCTCCAGACTACAGGTATGTTCTTTCCTCTAGCCATTTTGACCTGTTATTAGTTTACATTCAAAGAAGTTGAATTTATTGCCTCTAGAAAGATAAAACCATTGCAAACTACTATAAAATCTGAAAGATTCTAAAACTGAAGTTGGTGTGTCAATCAGTTTTTACTTATCCTTTTTGTAAACTACATAGATTATCACTAATGTTTTTAATTGTCAAATTTCTACGAAACTTTTAGGTATACGTTGTTTGCCCCTCCAGCTAAATTGCCACCTCCTTTTACAGGCAGAAGGTCTAGCACTTGATTGATAACTTTTTTAAAACATTGTAAGTTTTATAAATTTTCCTGTAAACAAACAAAAATTAAAAGTATAAATCAAAGTTGATCTTGTGTCTTGGCATGATATCACATACCTGTAATCTCAGCCATCAGAAACCTGATGTACAATGATCACAAATTCAAGGCCAGCCTGAATAACATACTAGGATTCTGTCTAAAAAATTTTAAAACATAAAAAGAGTTGGTGATATAACTCAGTGGCAGAACACATGCCTAGTGTGTTGGCTTGGGGCTATTTTGCAAAGGAACAATATTATACAGGACACATATTTTACAAGATTATTTATAATAATCATCCAAAGAATGATATACAAAAGGGTGCAGGAAATCTGTCCACATACTATAGACCAAGGAATCTAGCTGAGGGCCTGGATCCTGCAATAATGTCCTGCTTGAGTCCAGCTGAATACCTAGAGCCCATAACAATGCCTTCCACGAATCTAACTGGAGGCCCAGAGCCCATGACAACATCTCATGCAGGCTGTTTTACAAATCTGCACTGGGAAGGCCCAAAGGTCAGTGGTGGAATCTAGAAAGTCTGTGCCAGCAGGATGAAGGATCTATGCTAATAGGCTGAGCAATCTACACTGGAGCCAGGTAGCAATGCTCAAAGTAAGAACCAGAGCTCCCTGAAAGGTACCACAGCCATCCTCCACCGCAGTGAGGTCCTGAGTTCCTCAGATGATCAGGAAAGCTGAGTTCTCATAAGGAAAATCAATGCAACAAGCTTATTCAGAAGGCTGGGCTGTGCATCTTCTTCCCCTCCAGAGTGAGAAAGCAATGCTCAGAGAGGACCAGAGATTCCCGTAAAAGTGAACCAAAGCTATTCTCAGTGCCAACAAGGTCCCAAGCTCCGTGGAGGATGAAAACAGCCAAGATCATCAGGAAAGCCAGCATGACAAGCTCCTCCAAGAGAACCCACAGTTCCTTACAGCTTCTACCAGCTCCCAACAGCCTTGCTTTGCTCCCAACAGCCTCTCCCTTCTTCTCCAGGTCTGTCTCTAATGCTGCTGGCCACAATCTTTAGGTGAGCCTCCCACACCCAGCACTATGCTTACTCAGTTCAGCTGGGTTTTACAAGTTGACAGTCAGTTGTCAATCCACTACACCTAGCTTGCCTCGGTCCCAGGGTACCAAAGAAAAAAATTAAGGAAAGAAAGAAGCAGGAAAGGAAGGAAGGATATATGGAGAGAAAAAGACCTTGGATTGGGTAAAAAGTAAGAGATACACTTATGTAAGAACAAAGGAACACATTTATATTTTAGTTATAAAATCTTCATACCAGTTAATATAGATGAAGATTTCCCTTACATTTATTTGCTCTGGCTCAAAGAGATGAAAATCAACTGTGGTGAACTGGCAAGAGCTTATCAGTGGGCTAATTCTTTTATTTGGTGTAATAACCATTGAAAATATTGGATTCAATGATGTACTCTCTTTTTCATTAGAAAATTTGAATCTAAATTTTGTTTACTATACTCTGAGAGACAGCTGAGTTATTGTCACCCTCTATACTTGATAACACTTGTATTAAGTAACTTTATCAGACCTAGACATAGTAAGGATTTTTAAACATGTGAAAACTTATCAGATATTTTTGTTTACATGTAAGCTATGTTTCCCCTTTTCCATGTCTGAGTCATCTTCATTAAATGTAAGAAGGGAAAAAGAAGATAGCATAATAATTTTCTGTAAAGACCCTGAATATGCCATTTTCTTCTAGTAGTAAAAGAAGCTATAAATGAGAATATGTAATGCATTTGTTTTGCTCCCATTGCTAAGATTCTCTATAGAGAAAGATAATGGGAAATCTCTACAGTGCTAAACAATAAAGTCATCAATTTCCATATTTTAGTGGAAATAAATTCTTTCCTTAACATTCAGTTTTAAATCTTCAGCTAGGAACAATCAAAGTCAAATCAAGGTAGTGTCATGGTACCTCCAATCCTTGGAAAAAGAGAATGTGTTTTTCATTATAAGCCTCTCAAAAGGATCCAATTCATAGTCAAGGCTAACTTTACTGTTAAAACAATTAAGTAGCTATAAAGATGAAGAATGTTTCACATCAGCCATAAATAATTTGTACTTTGTGAAACATACTGCAATATCTGTGAATAATGCTATTTCCTCTGGTTTGGAATGACATTGGCTGAATTGTTACAGATATGGAAACATTGACTGATAGTGACAGGCAGACCAAACTTCTATATAAAATGTTTAGATAGGGTAGATTCAATAGTAGATTATTTTGAACAGGATTAGGTATACACTAGAATTCAGTTCAGAGTTATCCTCAGTGAATGTCAGTTGATGCAAACAAGGACCATAATAACCACTAAGAAAAATCTTTTCCCATTGTAGATTGAAAATAAACCCCTCTCTCCAACAATACTCGCATGAAATGTACCAGTAGGAACATTTCCCCCATAGAACTAAGCTGTTGTCCTTCAAGACTTGGATCATATATGGAAATTTAAAAAGACCTGCAGGAAATATGACTGCCAGTAAGAAGTTTTAAATGCATAATAATAAAATATTTTAAGTGATTGCAATTTATTGCCACCATAAGTATGTCATGGTAATAACATTGAGGTTGAAAAAGAGGTCCAAATCCTGATAGAATGATTACAACCAGTTTAGCTTATAAAATATTTTAAGACAAAGTTAGAAAAAATGGGCACTGATTCCTAAGTGTCACCAATGGGCCTTAAGAAAACAATATAAATGCTTATCACAGTTTACTCATCAGCACGGTGAGTGGTTGTATTACATGGTTGCCAACCTTCTGCTATTGAGGTCCATTGGCCTTTTCCTGTGTAGACTTTAGAAACTCATACATCAGCCTCATCATTCCTTTATTTCTTTACATCATGGATTAATTTATTCTCTATGCCAATTTTTATAAGTTATTTACTATCAGAAAGCACTGTCTACTATTTTACCACAATAGTGATGTGGTTTTATGTCTCTGCCATTCTTTTTAGTGACATAGAGTAGACCAGTAGAGAAAACACATTTTTCACTTCCAATGCTGTTATATTATTAGTGTGATTTTTTTACAAAGTCATAGTACTTATAAAGGAAATTTACCCTTATTAATAATGACATACTACAGTGACCTCTAATGTTGCCTTATTGTGCAACAAAATTTGTACTTTCATAAGCTGTTTATGAAAGATGTGGTCCTGCTCAAGCCCAGTGGAATGAAACTTGATATTATGATAACGAGTCAAAAAAATGTTCAATATTTCATTTCAATGTGGGCTATAGAATCAAGGCAGTTCGGTCTTACAGATATAAGCGACTGTTATGGGTCATACCAAGATGCCACACTGCAAAGCCTCATGCAGTTTTAGGTGAGGAGCTGCAAAGGTAGCTGGGGTAGGATGTATAAATGTGGATAGGAGTGTGATGCTGGGATTAAGAGTGCCCCCATGGTATAGGTGTCACCAATCAATAAGTTTGAAACCTGGATGAAATATAAAGGGAACCAAGGAATATGGCTGCTGCTTGCTGCTTTGCAGTCTCCTGTCTGTTTACCATGAACTGTTTCTGCTCTGTGATGCCCCTCTGCACCATCACCCTGCTTTGGAGCCAGCAAACTATGGACTGAAATATCTACAGACTGTGAGCTGAAGTACATACACCTCTTCTCCTTTAACTTCAGGTGTTAGGTACTTTGTCTCAGTAATGAGAAAAGTAACTAAGACAGCAATTAAGAGCTCAAGCCTATTATTATGTCATATTTTTAATGTACTGAGAAGACAGAAAATGGAATCAGCAAGAAATTACAAGGTTGCTACATTGGCTCATGGACATTAAAAAATGTTTCCTAAGGTTTCAAACTCAGGAGTTCAGGGTTTTTTCTACTGTCCTGTCCAAACGAAAGTTATTGCACCTAAAGCCTACTTTCAGAAGTAGGACCAAAGGTAGGAACAAAAATAAATACACAGATGAAAAGGACATCTATGATTACCTCTGTTTAAGAGAATAAATTGTAATAGTTATGTCAGAGAGACAAAACCAACAGGATATTTAAAGGAATACACGAAGATTCATTACAGGAATTGGCACACATAATGATGGAGGACAAAAAGAAAAAAGATCCACAATGCGCTGTCTGCTAGCTAAAGTAACAGAGATGCAGGTGACATATTGCAGCACAATGTCAGAGGCCTGGGAGATTGAAAGGTGAAGGAAGGAAGTCTTGAACTCCTAAAGCTCAAATCCTGGAGTTTAGATGTCAGGACAAGCTGGATGCCCCGTCTTCTCAAGAAAGAGCACCTTTGTCCTTCCTCCTCTGTGTTATACAAGACCTCAGTATAGTGGATGATGCCACACACACACACACACACACACACACACCCCTACCTGTATTCATGAAGACCAATCTTTGGGAAAAGTTGGGAGTAGGGGCATAAAGGGGAGCCCAGACAATCTCAAAATGGCTATAGCAGGTTTAGAAACTGATTCTAAGTGAGCCTTGAACAACTAGTCTATTAGAAAGATGAAATATTTGTTTTTTTCTGCCAAGGTCTACCAGTCTTATCATTTGCATGTACCTATGAAAAAATCCTGTCATTGCCATGTCTGTTGCAGGACTCCTCAGGTGCCTCTGTCTAGTACACACTACTGAAAGCCGACTCTGCATTTCACCTTCAATAAAATCAGAGTCTGAATTTTCAGTGCAGTGATACTAATTCTAAGACACCAAACACCTATAAGGAAGTGACAAGAAGCTTTATGGTTTTTTTTTTTTTTTGAGTTTCTGAGATCTTTATAGCAAATCTGGCAGACAGACAGACAGGTAGACAGATACATGGATATATCCACACATATATTCGTATATACATAATGGTTCAGCTTCACAATTTTTTGCAACGGTACAAAAATGACATGCATTCAGTAGAATTCATAGCTTGAATTTTGATCTTTCCGTAGACCGATAATATGTAGCAGTATATTATCTGGTCATACTGGGCAGCACCTGCAGCAGCTCCCAATTATCCATGAGCTCATGAGAGTAACCAACTGATACTGCACAGTGTGCTGTGTTGCCAGCATTGCTTGATATAGATATTGAAGAAATTGCATGAAATGATCAAAACTTTGTTGTGAAATAAGCTTTGTGTTAAAGGATTCTGCTCAACTGTAAACTATAGTAAGTGTTCTGGGCACATTTAAGGTAGGTTAAGTTAAGCTTTAATGTTTGACAGGTTGGACATATTTATTTTCAACTTTCATTTTTTATTAGTGCATGTTTGCAGCACATAGCAATTATGTTCATGTGGGGAATTAGTACATGTACATGACATGTCTCAATTGTTTGTAATACATTTCCATGTTATAATATTTTCAACTTACAATGAATTTACTGGCCATAGCCCCATTGTAAATCAAGGGAACCTCTGTAAACACAGGTTTTTTTCTGCATACATACACATACACACACACACACACAGATGTGCTACAAACTTTAGGGAGGTGACAAAGTCAAAAGGTTTACAATATTTTGCTATCCTGTCTCTAGAGAGAACTAAATCCCAGCCCTTCCAAAATACCGGGAACTGAAAACTAAAAGAGAAATAATCCAGCATCTTCACTCCAAATAATTTTCAGGGGAACTATTGTAATCACCATCCAAACACAGCAGCAGCCATGAATGTTGCGAGGGTGACACTGTACAGGAACATTCCTGCTGCAGAACCTGTGCTGCCTCTGCATAGGCGCAGCCAGCCGCTCGGATATGGTTAACAGTGTACTTCAAGTTGGGGAGGAGGAAGCTACACTTGTGCAAATGGAGCGGAGTGGGGTGTGAAATGCTCTCCAGTACTGACTACTATGATTCTTTGGCAAATACGAACTACTAGAATAACATAGCATGAACTAAAAAGCGTCATCCATCTAATCTAATCTACTGTAGTGTTTTAATCCACTTCTTTTACTTGCTAGCAACCAAGAAAAGTTCCTTGCTGCTAAATAAATGCCTTATTTAACGGTAAATGTCCAAAATGTTTATAGTCTTAAAAATATCCAGTATGCTATAATTTTATCTTTCTTTAATATTCTTTTTATGTGTCTTCCAATTTTTAAACAGCTGCACAGCAAATACCCAAGTGCACCTGGCCAATGAGTTGCAAAGACCAAGAAATCTAGCTTTCATTCTATTCTTCAAGTCATATATCCTGTACAAAGAATGCTTCCACCAGAAAAGAGGAAAGGCTCTGTTCGATTCCCCCCAGGCACCATGTGAACTAACATCAATCTGTATCAATCACTTACAACTACACCTAAACCTCTTTTCTCCTTATCTTTTTTCTCTTTATCCATCTCCAAAATCCTCTTCTACCCTAATGCAGACTCTTGGCAACCATTTCCTTGCCGCTGCTCACCCATTTCTTCAGGGTCTGACTTTACCCAGAAATCTCTTCTTTGGTGATGATCATCATCACTATATATTAAATTCTATTATTGCTACATCCACCTAGCCTACTGCTTATACAGCAATATGACTTATTAGCCCCACCTTTTGCAGCAATGGAGCACATCCCTGCCTGAAATAAAGACAATACATGTAGCAGGCAGGAGACTCGAACCTGAATGTAGGACCCAGTACCAGTGAGAACAGAGAAAGCGCAGTGTCCCCAGTGAAGTGTATCTCAAGAATGCAACACTCCCTTCATAAGTATCAGAGTCTTCAGGAGCACAGCACCTGTAGGGATTTCCAGAAATAGTTGCAAGGATGTTTCAGGCAAATAAGAATGGAAAACTCCCCCATGACTGTAGGTAAACTTTTTAAATATATGTGTTAGCATATTGGGGAATCTTGTTTATGCTACAGACTGGTTTGACTTAAAAACATAATTTATGACTTTGAAGAAAGATTATACAAAGTACATAGTGAAGTTTCTTACATGACTAATTTCAAAATCATTTGCTCAGGCAACAACTTGCACGCTGTAACCACGGAGGAAATCATTTAAGTGAATCTATTGCTAGAGTTCCAGTCATGAGGTTAGCATTTGAAATGTTTTAAATAATTAAAAATATGGTATGAAGTTATGAAAACACAATATAATAACATGGAGAAAGAGGAATAATTATGTAAATATAGTCAGCACATAATCCAAGGATGGAGATTGTTAAGTTAATACATTCAATAGGTACTGCTATCTGTCTGATAGTAAAACTGTTTTTGTAGTCTTAATCTAGTCTTACTGTAATTTGGAAGAGGGACTCCCTAAAATTAAAAAATCTGTTTCCATTAGATGAATATTCTGATTAAATAGTGTAACTTTGTATATTACTTACAGGGAAAGAATACGCTGATCTGATAAAAGCAATTCCATCCTGGCTACAACTGCATTTCTTATTGCAGGTGGATAAATTGATACTCTAGTTTATACATCTCTCTCTCTCTCTTTTATTGAAGTGAAGTAATTTCCTAGCATCTAATTATGGTGGAGTTCTGATAAGACCAAATTCCTGGTCATACAAGGTTGATGACTAGATTCTGAAATAAGGGACTCAATTTCATTTAGGGTTCTGTCCCTAAATGACTCTTGTAGGTTGCAGCCAGAATCCCTTTTGGACATTCCAGTCTCATAAACATGAGCAATCAACAAACTTTGCTTTCATGAAAATTTCATTAGTTGGCTTTCCTGATGTTTAATTTGACATATTTACTAAAAGATGTTACCACATTTACAATTAAGAGAAATATATAGTTGATGAACAGTGAAGAACTTAGTAAAGGAATAATGTACACACATGCATAAATTCAGTGAAAAGGCAAGTAGTTCTAAGGTTGAAGGCAGACTTTAATAACATAAAATAAGAAGGAACATAGAGCTAATACTTTTTACACCATGTGCAAAACATTTTTCCGCTACTCAACCTGAAAGTCATTTTCATTTCATCAAAACTGAAATGAAATACTATGACACCACTATTGGTAGGGCAGGAAACCATTTCAGATCAAACATTGCTGCAGAAAGAATTTTTCAAAATTTGTAACCGCTTCACCTTCTAGTGTGAAAAGCTGAGGGGTTAAATATAGAATGGATGAAGACAGCGCTTAAAATATTATTGTTAATGAATTATAGCTAAAGACTGGGAAATCTCTGTAATCATTATATTAAAAATCTAACACTCCCCCATCACAAAAATGACTTTGCCCAGGTAGATTATGACATCTTATGAAAATGTCTTGAGTAGGAGGATTGCCACATTATATATTTCATTATTCACATAGACTATGAAGCAAAAATATATTCAATAACCCTTTCCATCTATGGAGAACCTGTAAGAGATACTAGACAGTTTTGCAGAATCATGTTCAGATAGATATACGCAGCACGTTGCAGAAGAGAGCAAGAATGAAATTCTGCCCTTGCCCTTCTCTTTTTTAGTAAAGATAGCATATCATGTTCCTCTGTTCCCAGATACGAAATGAAGAAAATGGGTCCAAGGGTGTAGATTACTTAGGTTATCTAATATCCCCAATCTGGGATGCTTAGATAATAACTTGAAGAATGTCCATCGGACACTGAAAACAAAAATAGAACAAAACAAAAACCCCTGCTGAGTGCTACTAGTAATTGTAGTCAGTAACATTCTCATAGTTCTTCATCAAGTGTGATTCTCTGGTCAAATTCACCTCCTTAGAGCAGCTGTCATTTTGAGTGAGGTCATTAGTAAGCATCAAATGCCCTTCACTATAATCTTCATGAAGTCCCTTATTATCTCTTTTTTTACTGATTTATTTTATTTTATTTTAAAGACAAAAGCATGGAGACTTACGTGATTTCAGAAACATGCACTTTGAAGTTATCAGTGTGTGGTGCAGCGACCATTGGTGATTCCCTGTCTCTTTGTGTGTAATTCAACCTTGATTGTACTGCTCTTATGCTGCTTTCTGTCTTTTTGTTAATGTTTTCTTTTTGTTGTTGTTGTTTTCTTTGTTTGTTTGTTTTTTATACTTTTAAAAGATAAAAATAAATGAAAATAAAGAAGGAAGAGAAAAATATATACATATGTACAGGGATAGCAGAGATCATTGAACCGCTGATGTCTATTGGTTTATTGAAAGGAACAGTTAATGCTTCAATCTCTCTTTTACCAATTTTGCATGCTTAGATCTGGTAATCTGAACAACTAATTTGAAGTCAACAATATGCAATATAACAACCATTGCTGAATTCCTACCATCTTGATTAGTGAAAATGTATTGTTTCTAATTTTTTATTATCTTTTATTCTTCTTAATTGTTTGATCAACCTTGCATTCTTACATCTGGTAATCTGAGCAACTTCATTGAAGATAACAGTATGTACTGTAACAACCATTGTTAATTTCATATCATCTTGTTTTGAAATTCTGTATCACTTTTATTGGTTTCTGGGTTTTGTTTTTATCTTTGTTATTTTGTTTTCTTTTGCCTTTAAAATAAAAAAAATTTTTTTAAAAGAAACATGAAGACTTTTAAACCAGAATAACACAAAAACAAAACAGGAAATAAAAAATTAGAGAGAAGATAGCGGGGAATTATCACTGGATGCTGTATTACATAGTGATATCTTTGCATTATTTATCACATGAACAATAAAGGAAAAACCAAACTATAGAGAAGATACTAGGGAATTAACACTGGATGCTGTATTATACAATGTTATCTTCACATTTGTTGCTCAATTTTACAGATGATGGCTCCTTCAATTAATCAATTTTCTCCACCGTCATCTCTGTTATTCTACCACCCAGTCAGTCATCGTCCCTGTGATAATAACTGTACTTTTGGGTTTATTTACTCCCTTGGGCTCTCACTTTGGGGAGAGACATGGCTGCCTCGAATTATGCTGTAGCTATAAAGAAAGACAAACCCGAGGCTTTTATAGGCAAATAAGACCCTTATTATCTCTTATAAAATTGTTTTAAACTCAAAGATTTTATCTGAAAGACACATGACCAGTTTTAGGTATCTATCATTTCCTACATTCCTGTGTATATAATATGTATAATATTTTAATAATTTTGGAGGACATCAAAAAATAAAAAATATTTGCAATTGCTAAACTGAATTCTTCAACGATATCTACCAAAACATCTTTCAGTCCATTTTCTATAAAAAGACAATTATTATTTATAATTGAGCATCCTGTGAACACCATTTTATAGCATATATTTACCACTTAATATAATGTCTCAATGAAAGTTCTTGTACATAAGTTTTTCAGTGGATCCTTATAAATATTCAAAGAATATATTCATACAGAATAAATTCCCCAGTCAAATGGTGCAAAGGCTTTAAGGCTCCCATGACATACTGTATTACAAATTTCCCCACATGAATAACCATAACTGCACTCCTGCCTAAACTGCATATTACTATTTTTCAAGCCACGCACACTTGAAAATTTTAAAGGAGTAACCTCTCTCTGTGTATTTTACCTCAATAACTACTGGGGTTGAATATGAATTTCTGAATTTTCATTAGTTAGTTCTTCCCTATGAATTATTTGCTCATATAATTAAAACCTTTTCTATTAGGGCATTTGTCTTCCTTGAAATGATTGCTTAGCACTGGTTTTAGACTAAGGACATTAAATTCTGCCTTCCATGAAGTGTTCCAGACATTTATTCCAGTTTGCCACGTGTCCCGGAAGTCTCTCCCTTGTCTATCCAAGAGTTTCCCTTCCCATCTCTAAACCTCTCTTATCTTTAGCCACATTTCCAAGTCGACCTTTAGTGAATACTATATTACAGCGTGGAGGGTGTACCGCTGTAAAAGGTGCTCTAAGCGGAAAAAAGATTTCATTACAAACAACTTGATTTTAACGTTCTGGTTTGTTTTTGGCCATCTCCTTTAGACCTGAGGATTTCCAAATTTCCTCCCTAGTGTTCTCTCCCACCCAGATTGGCTTCTGAAAAGAGCACCACCCTTGCTCATCCCACGCACGCAAAATTCCCTTTACTTGATAGTTTCTTGCACCTACTTTCTGTGCCTCTGCAAATCATCTCTGGTCTGTGACCCTCTGCTGCCCCCTTTTGGCTTTGATCAACGTGAGCCGCTAACAAGTAACTTTCCCCCTCGGCCCTATTCATCCCCCTAGACACCGCGGACAGAAAAACTCCACTATTACGTGGACAGCTTCCTTCGAGCACAGGCACATCACAATTCTTCAGACAAAAGGTAAAAGGTCTGCAGAACATTCTAGCCAACTCACACCCTTCAGTTTTCAAACGTGTATATGCATATACAAGTGGGTGTGTATAAATAATTCAGTTACTACATCGGCTTCAGGAAATACATCAGTAGATGAGAAAATTCATCTCTTTAAATAGTAGGACTGATTGGAGGATAAAACTACAGAAATTAGCAATAATTTACTTGACAAGTACTGGAATGGGGAAATCATGTGATATTCTAAGAGCATTTAAAGGATGTACTAGTCAGCTTTCCATTGCTGTGATGAAATGCCTCAGAAAAACAACTTGAGGGAAGGAAAGTTTATCTTCGCTCATGGTTTTAGAGAATTCAGTACATGGTTGGCTGGATCCTGATAGCCCATTCAGCTATGCACTCATCAGTGGAACCCTTCGATGAAGTTAGTGTCCTTATGATCCAATCGGTTCCCCAGAGTCCATCAGCTGGCCATTGGGAAATACTTCAGTCCCAGCCATAACAAGGCTTACAAAACCATGACTCAAAGAACAAAGATTTCAGATCTTCCGTTGTGATCCCAAAATGGTTTTGGCAAGTGTTCAAGTTAGTTCTAATGCTGTCACACAACAATCAACATTCCTTGGTCACCGTGCAGAAAACTGGATCACTCACTTAACACATGCCATCAGTCCGGGCCCTGGGTCCGTTATTCCCATGATTATGTCATCTATCAAACAACCCACATCACTGATCAAAGATATCTCCTATGAAACACAAGAACTCCAACTTCATCAACTATATTAACATTCAGGATAGACCCAACTTTATCAACTATATTGAGTTAATTGCATCTGCTTCAATTCCCTGATATCTTCAGACAATGCCCAAAGAGAGCTTCTCTAGCTTGCTATTATTTCCCCACTCACCACCCCATCATGCCCTAGGCTGCTTTCCACCTAATACAGTTACCTACTGCTCTCCCCTCTCCCAGCTCTGCACTGTGCTACATACTTTGCTATGAAATCCCCTGGATCTGCACCTTCTTGACTATATGTTCCCTTCCTCCTTCCAATGTCTTAAATTTAATTTACCTCTCCTCTCAAAACATTGCTTTCTCCTGCAGCCCTCTCAAAAGAAGGTTTCTCAGCCTCTCACACCTGAACAAGTCTTTGTTTTTCCACCGGGAATCCTTTGTCATCCACTTATATCACAAACTCCTGCTGCTCACCATCGGTTCCCATCAGCCATCCACTTCACCCTAGCCACGCTCCTCAGCCTGCGAAGACCGCACAGGGGCTGACTTCATCTCCCCTCTGTTCTTGTTTGAGAAATTCAAGTTCTATGACTGAGGCTGTCATGGTTTCATCGCTTCTGAATATGAAATCCTCTGTTTCTCTTTTTCTCTGACCTCTGTACCCATCTTACCTATGAGATCTTCTCTTAAGTACATATGCATATAGTAAGCCACAGGAGTAGCTTACTGTTCGCTTACTGCAAAGCTTCTCCCTGAAAATCTCACCTGCAACTACAGTATGACTTCAATTAGCACCTGTATGATAAGCAATGCACATTGTAACCTCTGTCCAAAAATCTCTCTTGAGCCCCAGAGACATACTGAATGGTAATTGTAATTGTAATTGTCTGGTAATTGTCTGAATATATGTTCTTTTTGATGGCCCACATTCAGTATGTCCATAAATCAATTCATCTTTTCACCAAATGAGCTATTTTCCATGAGAGTTACACCCGAATGAATGCTCGAGCAAGAAATATTCATATATTTTTCTTCCTCTCATGTTCCTTTGCACACCAACCCTAAGACAATCCCCCACTTGCCATTTTTCACAAATTAGTTGACACTCTTTCCTCAGATGTATTGTCTTACATTTGCCCCCACTGTGTCTCCAAACCATTCTTCACACTGCATCCATAGTGATTGTCCAAATATGCACCTGATGTACCGTTTCCCTGACTTAAAAAGATTAAACACTTTAATGGAACCCTTCTCAGAAAATAAAGATCAAAGCCTCCAATATAACTTACCACATTCCTTTAGCATGGCTTCTCAACAACCCTCCAACCTCATCTCTCTTCCTGTACAGTATTCCCCAGATGCAATGAACTGTGTGGGATACTTCAGGGGCATCAGAGGACAAGGACAAGTCTCTTGGAACAGTTCTAATTTAACATGTAATTAAAGCTACACTTCTTATTAAACATCTGAAGGTGAACAATATGGATTTTGAAGGAAATCCATGCCAATGAACCTCACCTTTATGAATAATTGTAGGCAGATAGATAGATAGACAGATAGATAGATAGATTTGATTTCTGCAGAGAAGTCTGAAAAATCCTGAGGGAGCTATTAGATAGAAAGAAGAAAAAAATTTTAAGAGAAAATTTCAGTTACACTAGGCTCCTTAAATTATGAGAACACTTACGCATGATTGGCCCAGAATTTAGGTTGCAGTGAAGCATTTCTAATGGCTCAATTCCAAGGCTAATAGAGCCAGGCAACTCCTTGAGGATGTGCTTTGTCCTCCCATTTTTAGATCCACAGATGCTGGCATATAAGTTAATTATATGCTGAAAATCTGTCACAGGGGTGGCCCTCATGGAACCTAAATTTTCCAGGACAATTGTGACTTCAAATATTGTAAACCGTGAGAATGTTCTCTAAATTATGATTTTTATGCAAACAGTGATGGAGGGGATCAAGTAAGTGAGCACTGAATGAAATGACAGAAACTAAAAGATGAAGAACATAAAAGGTTTGAAAAACGGGAGACCAAGGAAAGTCAAGGTGTACCATAAAAACAATGCATACCACCCCATGTGAGTGTGTAGGTATTTAATGTTGAACACACATAAAGTGTGGGGTCCTTACATAAAAGTAAATCATGTTAGGCAATGCTCAGCAAGAAAGCCACTGTCCTGATGAGCACAGTCTGAGGGTCAAATGTGAGACAAAGAATCATGTAAGGATTCCCCTGCTGTCATTTGGGTCAGTCTTTTATTTTGATTTTAAGGGTTTTCATTGGATTTTTTAATAATTCTTGAGACTTCATGAAGAAGTTAAATGAGGAAACTGAAAACATGAGTGAATTACATGAAAAACTTAATCTACATTTTACCATAAATTTAAATATAGTGATTTATAACAACCTTGCCCATCTGTATCACCACAGTGGGTGTGGCTAGCCTCTCATGTCCTCGTTTATTCACATGTTTGACAAATACTGACTGTTTCGTATCAAGTGCTGTTATAGAGACTTGAAAATAGGAACCTAAGGGCAAAATGAGAAAAACTCCTGCCTTCAAAAAACTTATATTCTAGCACTGAGCAGACAATGGACTTGTACATTAAAAATAATTCTTGGAAAAAAATATAGGGCAAAGGGGTTGGGAGTAGAGTGGAACTGAAAAAGGATAGATGGAAGTTATAATATTACTAGGGGAATCAAGGTAGCTTTCATTTGGAAGAAAGAATTTGAGCAGCCCCTTGAACCCACAGCGATGGGAAGTGTCTTCCAGGTAGAGAAGGCAGCTGGAACTAACACTGTAGACCGGGAGGGCTTCCTCATAGTTGTGATTTCTCATTTGCATTTTGATTATTTCGGTAACCTAAATCCTCCCTTAGTAATCACCACAGAGAAAAAGGTTCATATACACTTTACTGTTTCCTCCTCAGCATATATCCCAAGATCACTCAGAAAATATGTGTTGAATGATTAAATAAAGGCAACTCATTGACACTCCCCCCCCAGTGATCTAGAAAAACTCTTTATGTTAACTAAGATAACATTTTCTCAGTTAGACTATTCTAGGTTTTATTTCTTCACTTACTTTTGGCTGATCCTGCTCTTTGTATCTTGCCCCACTGCCGATGCGTACTAGTCTGTAAAGGGGTGGTTGCTCCAATATCAGGATATTATTACTGATTGCAAAAAAAAATCTTCACCCTCTTTTTCTTCTGACAAAATATAACTTTAAATACAACAATGCTTATAAACCTTCCAATACCATCTAATAAATGTCTGCTAGATTATTTTTTCCCATAGGAATTCTTTATGGTTCCTCCCAGCACGGCTGAGCAGATTCTGTTCTCTGCTTCTTATTCTTTGGCTGGCTGCCTGTGCTCTGCAGAATCAGTATTCTATGCCGTTGTGTGATAGACGGGGTTATCCCACTTCTTCTTGGCAGGAAGAGGAAGTTCAAGTTTGGCTCTGAACTGAAAATGGATAACACATCGAGAAGAAATAAGGTCACCACTACTCTTCCTGTGTAGTCACTATTAAATATTTTCTTTGCATGAATTAGCTCAGGAGTTTTGCTGCTTAACTCCGTAGGGCCTAAATATCATAAAAGACACAAAGGTGAAGGATACCGAATAAACTCTGTGCATTCTACTGCACATTTAAAAACCTGAGCAACTGAGGATGAAAGGAAGACAGAATTATATTCTTGTGGCTCAAATTTTTATGAAGTATGTTTTAAAATACTTCATTGGTTTACTATTGAAATACACACAAAGAACATGAAGCAAAGGTATACAAGAAAATATTGTCAGTACAGTAGTCCAAAGGAGCATTTCTTCTACATAGAATTACCATTTATTCATCATATTTCATACATAAAGCTAAAGTGGATATAGCTTGTGGAGTACCTATGATATGCAAAGCTTAAAGAATACATATGTAAAATACACCTGTTCATAGCAGTCACATAATGAATGTAATATAGCATTAGCTCTGCGGGCTCTCCTATACTATACTCATGCATGGACTGTGCTCCTAATTATACTGAACTAACCCTTGCAACAGAAGAATCTGATCTCACCAGGCAAATTTAATCTAAGAAATAGGACAAACCACCAATGTGGAACATGCCAGAAACTCAATCAAGGAGGATATACACTCTGTATATATGTTTTTTTATGTTGTGTATATATATATATATATATATATATATATATATATGTCCATATTCATAGTCATATAAATAATTTTGATCTAATGGAGTTTATACCAGATTAGAAGATCAGTGTGTATTGCAACATTTACATTTACCAGTTATTAGGCTGGGGATGTAGCTCAGTGGAATAAGTGCCTGCCTGGCAAGCACAAGGTCCTGAGTTCAATCCCCAGTAATGCAAAAAAAAAATAATAATAATAAAACATTTATCAGTTATGTTAAGTGTATATTAAGGGTCAGGGATGTAGCTCAGTTGTGTAACACTGGAATGAGCGAGGCTCAGTGTGATCCTCAGCATTCACACCCCCATAAAAGAGTAACAAAAGAGTATATTGAGTTTAAGTCTCATTTCTAGTCATATGTCTCTCTAAGCCTCATTTTCTAGATAGAAAGTATTTCCTATTTATGAAGATCAATTCTATCTAGAAAGTTGACTATGCTATGGTGCCTACTTGTTTGGTCAAACACTGGCCTAAATGTTTCTATGAGGTATTTTTAAAATATGATTAACATTGTAATCATCAGATTGAGTAAAGCAGTATTATTAATTCTAATTTATCATCTTTATTGGATTAAGAAACACTGAGTATTCTAATTTATCATCTTTATTGGATTAAGAAACACTGAGTAGATTAATAAAGTAGGTTTCTGGGTGTGTCTGTGACTGTCATGAGGCAGGACCTCGGGTCGTATATGTACATGACCCTGAGCATATTCCTCTTCTCCACTATGCACCTGCTCTGGTTCCTGGCCATCAGGGGCTGAGTACTTTGCTCTGCTGCACATTTCCGTGGTGATATCTCTGCCTTAGAGCCAGGACTAAATGCTCTGAAATATGAGCCAAGTCACAACTCTCCTCCTATACACTGTGGGTGTCGAGTATTATTTCCCAGTGATATGAAAGCTGATTAATACAAGCACTCTTCATGATATGAGTGGTCCGTAGGCAATCAGCACTGTCTTACACAAGACTGACACCCTCAGAGAAGGAAAGAATTTGGACTTTGGACTGTCTTTTACTTAAAAAGACTGAAATATCATCTCTTCACTGGGTACTCAACTTCCCAAATATATATATATATATATATATATATATATATATATATATATATATAGTTCTGTTTGTCTGAAGAATCCTAATGCAGTTATTCTCATGGGAATGCTGCAAAAATTTTTGTTTTGCAATCTACTTTGATATCACAAAGCAATTTTTCTTATAATTATTAGTGTATTACCCATCCTTTTACTGTAAATCACGTGTGTCTTTATATTTAAAAAGCATTATGTGTAGATAATGTATGCTTAAACCTTGGGGTTTTTTACCCCTAATTGGACATCTAAAGTGTTTCTTTGTTTAGCTCCATATTTCCAGAGTATCATCTCTCTTCACTTCAAGGACTCTTGTATTTTTGTAATATAAGTGACTTTATTTTATTTTGTATTTGAAAGATCTTTTTCATTGGAATAGGATCCTTGATAGGTGGCCTTCTGCCAAAACATGAGACATTATCCCCACTGTCTTCTCCCATGCAGCATTACCAGTGAAAAGTCTAGTGCATTGCACCACATGAAACATGCCTTTTGATGTTAACCTTTAAGTCTATTTATCACTGGTGTATGTTCTGTTTTGGTGTAATTTTCTTCATGTTTCTTATTCTTGGGGCTAGAGTTTCTTAGCTCTTTAGGTTTATTGAATATGGGAAGTTTCTTCCATTATTTCTTGAAATATGTTTCTATTTCTCTCCTTTTAGGAATTCCAATTGCATGCATTAGATCACTTGAAATAGCTCCACAGTTTTCCAATGATCTCATTACTATTATTATTATTATTATTATTATTATTATTACTAATTCTTTTACCCTACTTCTATGTCTTCAAGTTTACTAGTCTTTATTTCTTAATTAATACTGTATTTAGCATCTCTGATCTTCTAGAGAAGTTGAATTTAAATATTTTAAAAATATCTTTCCTACCTAGTTTCAGTGTTTAACCTTTCTTCTAGTTTTTTTACCATATGTTTATAATAACATTATAACTTTTATGTTATTGTCTACTAATTCTAATATATAAATATATAGATAGATATCAGTTCTGAGTCTATTTCTGACTTTTGATTTTTCTGAATATAAAATGAATTTGCCTGCTATGTATTTGAATTCCTGATGTTTTTGTGGGATGACAGACGGTGAAACTTATCTTCTCTGGTACTCTATATTTTAATACCAATAAATCTTCATGAATTTTGTTCCAGGATGTATTTAGAGACTGTTTGATCCTTTGGGACGCTGATGTTGAGATTTGTTGAGCAAAGCCAAACCAGCATGCGGTCTAGGGCAAATCACTCCTCACTACCAAGGCCACTATTCCGAGTATTCTATTCAAGGTCTCATGAGCTATGAGACTTTCTGGCCTGGCTCTCTTGTTGGCCCTATGGGACTATTAGCTATGATTCTCTCTAATGTTCCCAAGTTCTCCATCTCTCACCTCTATCTATGGCCTAAATAGTTTTCTTCATATGCATGTGTTGAGCATCACTCCACAGAATGCTCAGGATCTCAGCACACCCTAGAGTACTCTATGCAGATCCCTTCCCTCTGGAGCTCTGCCCTGTAAACTCTCCACCTTGCCCTCACCATTCTCACTCACGATTGTCATCCCTTAACTTCCCAATTCAAGAGGGCTCCTCAGTATCCCTGCGTTTCTGTCTCCCTGTACCATGGTATGAAAATACTCCGTCAGCAAGGAAATGACAGAGCTCACCATTTCCGAAGGCTGTCTCTCCTGCAGTTACTTTATGTATAATTTTGTGACAACTGCTCATATATTTTGTCTGATTTCTGCTGTTGTTTGTTTTTCCTTCAGTCAGAAGAGTTAAATTTCATCCATCGGAGCCAGAAGTCCAATGTTATAAAAAATCTAAGACAGTGAAAGAAAAGTGCTTAGAAAGGGACTAATGAATGTTACCTACTGTGGTTATGATCTTAGAGCCGCTTAGATTGTAGTTTCATGCAAATTTTAACACTCTATGGACTAACTTTCAGAAACACAAGGAAAGTGTGAAACAATGAAAATATTAATAGCCAATAATAATTGACCACTAAGCACTTTAAGTTAATTGTCCGTTTAATTTCAATTCAACACTATAAAGAAAGGTAATATTTGCATTTTATACATGGGGAATCTGAGGCTCAGAAAGATTACACAAATTGCTCAAGGTTAAGTAGCTGCTAAGTAGTAGACAGTGAACGTAACCAAAGTCCATCTAACCCCAAGGTCCACCTAACCCTCTCAACCTTCATACATCACTGTCAAATCACTCCTAAGTAACTGAAAAGCAACCTACCTTTATAGACTCTAAAACTTTGAAAATGAATTGAACACAATGGTATTTTAGCATTCTCACATGTTTTTCCATTTCCCACTCTCAGACAGTCATTTTCACAGGTATTTTATGAAAGTGTGAATTCTAGTGTGATATTCTTAGGCTTAAAATCCTGCTACATGGGGCACTATAAATTTAATGAAGATGTTTGTTCTCCTTGGAGAAAAGCAGTTGCACTCGAAGACTGTCAGCATGTCAGTGGATAACACGGGGTCTAGCTCTAGTAGGGCAAAATATAAAGATAATAAAAGTTGTAGTGTGTAGCACCATAACAAATAAGAAGAAGGGGCAAAGACTTTGAGTGAAATCATTGTGCCAAATAACTCATCGGATGTTTCTCCAATTAATATGGTAGCTATTGTAAATATCCCATTGTTTGCATAGATATGCCACACACAAAATTTCTATGAAGTTATCTAAGTTCAGCATTGAAATACCACTATCATACTGATTAATTATTATAATACAACTTAAAATAAAAAGGTCCCCATAATTCAACTGTTCTGTTGACTGAAAATAAATAAGTAAATCCCATATGGTTTCTTTAAACCAATAATAAAGAAAATCCCCCCAAATAAGTATTACTTCTCTGTTCCTCCCCTTCAGAAACTTCTCCCTTTTCAGCTGCCCTTGAAAAGGGAATTACAATTAATTTTCTATCAATTTCTGAAAAAATATACATATTGATATTGATATAGAAAAACTTGCATTTTCAATTTCTGTTGAAAATATCCTTATTATTTTAAGCCATTATAAAAGATTATGTAACCACAAATCTATCATAAATTAAATATATTTCAATTATTTTCCATGGTAATATTTCTGTGGTAATACAGACAGAAGGTAATAGTTCCAAAATCGAAATATTTTTGTCTATTTCTAAATTTAGAGTTTGTTGGTGAATGTGAGAAAACTGAGGGTATATTTAGCTCTACAAAAACACAGGAAAGTTCTACAATAATTTAATAGATTTCCCAAATTGTCTGAAAAAATACAATGGTATCTTAGGTTTCATTAAAACTGTAATTAGATAAGCTGTTAAGACATGATATCTTTGATCTTTTCTCTCTTTTCTATTTGCTTACTTCTTAACTTTTTTATCTGCTGTTTCCAACAAGCTGGTCTTATTTCGGGTTTGTTTGTGATTTTTGCAGCAGTTTTGAATTGTTTTCCTTTTCATGATATTTAATTAATAAACTTTGGCATTAAATAACACCATAATGAGATACATTTATAAACTTGGGAATTACTTTCTCTTTAGATAATATCTTGATTTATCCTTAAGATTTAGATTCATTTAATCACTAATCTGAAATTACTGACCCAATAGACTAATTCTAACTTTGAAGAAAAATAGGACTTTACTCAAGCCTAGAATCTATCCTTAATGGCCAATATTTTACACTTATCTTTATCACCTTTGAGAAAAACATGAGATTTGTGGAGCAAATAAAAAAAATGGGAGGAATTTTCAGGAATTGCTTCCTCCATCAAAAATAAAATTACAAAAATATGAAAAACACATTTCTGGCATTATTTGGATTCTATAACTGATTAAGGGACATAACATTGAAATATCTTTAATTCTCATACTTATTTCCACTTTTCTCTGCATAACACCTGGTACTTCTCAGAAGTAGAACATCAAACAGAAAGTATCTGTTTATGCATTTAAAAGGACTTAGTGATACTGCTTTACTAGATAGTTGTCTAACCCAGGTGATATTGCCTGACTCCAAATCCTGAAGTTACAATTGAATATTTATCTTTGAAAAAGTTACTTAATTCTTCTAAATCTCAATTTCCTTAAGTGTAACATAAAAAGAATAATCCTTTCTCACACAGCTGTTGTGAGAATTAAATGATAAGAATGTGCAGGCAGCACTGAGTGAAAAATAGATGGAAACTTAATGTTTATTGTATGTCAGACTTTGCCAGATAATTGTGCATCTTCCGTGCATGATTCCTCATTTCTACATGCAGTAGGTATGATACCTTCATCTCAAAGATTAGAAACAAAAATTCAAAATGGATAAATGACGTAACAGTGCACATTTAGCAATTAATGTATTTAATATTCAAACTCAGGTCTTCCTAACTGGAAATATTGTCTTCTCTGTATACTACATATAGGACGATATACTACATATAGGACTTCCAAAGAGGGCCAACCTGCTCTAAATGTAGACTTACTTCCTAACAGGAGACAGCACTAAAGTACACAGAGTTATTTGTGACTGCTTAACATAGATGAAGCCTACAAAGGCTTTAGGTCAGCACATGGCACACGAAATGTTTCCATCAACTTCATCATCGTCGTCATCACAACATACCATTCTGCTTCCTAAAATCCTCATGGAATGTGAAATTTGGTCCTCTATACCTATACTGATCTATCTCTGTGGAGTTTTCTTTATGAAACATATCACAGTTGATAACTTGACCCAGAAAATTACTAGAAATTCTCATTCTATATTTATACTATGCAACATATACCATAAATAAAACAAAATGTATGATGTCAATTTTAGTATTTTATTAGCCTTTCCCAAAATATACACATACCCCAGATTACTACATTATATCAAATGAACCTGAAAGGAAGAAGCCACTTTGTTCTGTACAGATTAATGTAAAAATGTGAGGCGAAAAAAACCAGAAAGAGTTCATACTATAATTACTACACAGTGTATCCAAATTTCTTAAGATATTTTAGTGACTGCATCAGGTCCTTCTTAAAGGAATTACAATCTCAGAACAGCTATCCGATTGCTCCTAGGTTCCTTTGATCTAGATCAGATTTGCAGGAGGTAGTTTCACCCCCTGCCCCAGGAGAATTTGTCAGTACCTGGAGAGATGTTGTCTTATGTTGAGTAAATGTTGGAGATGCTGCTAAACAACCCACTGTGCATAAGGCGTGCCCGCAGCAAAGCACAAACTGGTCAAACATGTCAATTGTTTCCAGACTGAAAACTTTTATTCCACTTAATTTTTTTCAACGCAGGTTGAACTTTAGAAGTATCTGGGCAATGTTTTAAAATGCTGATACTTGGATACCCCCAGACCCAGAAATTAAAACTTAGAAAGTCTGGATAGGCCAGACTGCATGATAGATAGATAGATAGACAGACAGACAGACAGACAGACATAGTATATATACATATATATTCCCGGGGACTCTAACGTGTTATGCAACCAAGACTATGACCTGGTACCAAAAAAAAAAAAAAAAAAAAAAAAAAAAAAAAAAAAAAAAAAAAAAAAAAAAAAAAAAAAAAAAAAAAAAAAAAAAAAAAAAAAAAAAAAAAAAAGGGAGAGAGACAATGAAACAGTGATTTAGAAAAATCTAACTAGTTTTAATAAAGAAATGGAAAAGATGGCTACAGTGAGAGGAAATCCTTACTGAGATTTTGCCAAAAGGACTGCTGCCCTGCTCCCTCTCACTAGAGATCCCAACATAATTCATGTTTTGATTGTAGTATTTTGTGAAACAATAGTCAAGCAAACTGGTAGGAATAAATCTCTTTTAAATTAGTCGAACTCAGATGAAGAAAGCTGGGAACTGGATCACACCCCCACACAAAATGGATTTCACCCCCATACAAATACCCAACTGCTGCCAACATCAGACAAGTGACTTTTACCCACGTTCTTCCCTGTGACCATCTACAGGGTTATTTATTCTCTAAGATGTTTCTCACCTCACTTCTCTCGGATTTGCACTGTTGCTCCCCTTTCTACAAATCCTTCCGGCCCTTGACCCCTAGACTGTACACCCACTGCTCAATTACTCCACTCGCCTCAGAAATAAACCTCTTCCAGATAACTTTTCTCAGGGTATCCCAAACCAAACCGCAGAAGAATGCAGGTCCCTGTTAAATATCAGTGCTTCAGAATCCCTGAAGAATCCTGTCTTTCTTTGTGCCCAGAGTAGCTTATTAAATTACCACTGTGATTGTTTAATGGAAAGAAAATATGTGTGGAGAAAGAGGTTATTTAATTTTGGTAATTTAAGTTTCTCCACACAAACTGGCTTAGAAATTTCACTAGGCTGAGAGAAAGATTTAAAAATATCTTGTGGAAGATGATTTCAGGCACATTTTCAACAGGCTGGTGATTGTAAATGTTGTACAATAAATGCACAGATCCTTCCTGCCTTTGGATAACAGCTTCACTGTCGGCTGCTGGAAGTCCATTTTCTGCCAAAGGAGAAAGGTTTTTAAGTTATTTGACAAAATGGTTTTAACATTCAGGAATAAAGAAAGCTGCCTTAATAAGTATCAGCTGTAGATTTTATTTCTTTCTCATGTCACATGTCTCTGCAGGGTAAATAGAAAACTCCAACAACATACACAATTTAGATGGCTTCCATTCTTAAAAAGCCAAATGTAAATAAGAGAAACAACACAGTTAGAAATTTCAAACTCTGCCGGTTGCCATGCAGCAAAGGTAATCTCAGGAGCACATACTGAAGAGGGAATAGTGTTCATAGTAATGTGATTTTCAGTTTGGAAACACAGAACACCAGAGCCAAAGAAAATCTGAGGACTCTTAAGGCTAAGAAAAAAACTAGGAGTAGATAAACACCCATACTTAGGAATCACAATGGAACCATCTCTTTCTTAGCAATTTTATCTCTCAACTCCTTGTGTTGAGTAATCCTGATAGGTATTACTTTATTTCTTTAAATTATATACATTTATGGCTTTATACAATTATAGCAAAGATTGTGCTTGTATCTCTAAGTACATCAGTATCATCAGGCACTTCTCAGACAGTATCAAAATAGAAACATGGAAGCTGCACTGTTACTAAACTCAGGGGCAAAATGCAGTACAGCATGACTATCTTGACAGAACTTACAGTGCCACACTGGTCTGCACCTCAAGGAGGGGCTGTCATAATGCCAGGCTGCTGTTTGCATAAAACACACTGCACACTTTATGGATTATTCCCAAACTAAAACCAGAAGGGAAATTTCTTATTTAAAATCAGCTATAAGTTAGGAATTCTTAAGAGCTCAAAGTTAGAAATTTGAGTTTTGGGGAGGTAAAAGGAGGATTGATCATATAAAACCAGCAGCTGAGTAACCCCAGATTATATAGTTTTGGAGAACTATTTCCATTTTAAGTGTCCTAAGGTATTACTTTAAATTAAAGGTCTTTTGGGTAAAGGGCCAGAGTCAATATTTTAGGCTTCATGGGCCAGACTGTCCCTACTGGAGCAATATAACTCTGCTGTTATGATGTTAAAGCAGCCACAGACAACACATAAAGACATGGTCCTGAATGTGTTCCAATGGAGCTTTGAATGAGTTCCAGTTAAACTTTATGGACACTGGATTTTGAATTCCATGCAATTTTCAGGTCATGAAATATTCTTCCAGGATTTCTTTCACCCTTTAAAACTCTTTAAATCATTCTTAGCCTCTGGCTCATCCAAAAAAGAATCAGAGGATTCCTTTTGGCCCATAGTCCCTGGCTTGCTGATCTCTGCTTTATGGTATTTCTTTTCATTACTGAATTTTTGAAAATTTTTATTAAACATTATTTTTTGGGAAGAATTATGTGTCCCCCATCTTCTTGCAATATGGTATGACAGAGATGGTAAAAATGTTTTGATGCTAACACATAAAAATGCTTGCTAAAATTTAAAAGGGGCAAGGCAAGGAGAAGAAATGTTCTAAAACTTAAATGACCCTTCAGGAAAATGAGGACACCTGGCGAACTTAAGCGCCCAGTAAGCACCTAAGAAAAAAACAAGCATCAAAGACACCACAGGGATATGCTGGGGGAAAAAGCAGACCCTGCAGTGCCTATAACTTTAAATACAAGTGAAACTGGGTGCAGTGCCACTGGCCTGCACATAATAGGGACCTGGACCAACTCCCATTAAGCTTACCGCAAAGGTTAGACCTTCCAGGAAAGGGAGAGTGAGAAAGAAAAGAGAGAAAGTCAGCAGGAAAGATTCACACACAAAGCCCGTATCTGTGAAGAAACTAACAAACAAAAATTTGCTTTCACATTTTGCAGGTAGTAGCTGTGGGGACTAAATACAGACCTAACATAGTTTCAAAAATTGCAAACTACTAATTGCGATTTCCAAGACTAATGTAGGTCACACACAAAGGCAAACACAATCTTTCTTGAAAGAAGAGCCCATAGTTCAAGTTCATATAATTTCAACAAGTGATTGAAATAAGAATAGTTTCTCTCAATAAAATCACCTCTCAAAATACACAAGGAAACAAATCACAACTAGCAAGAGGAGCAAAATTAAATAATAGAATCATAGAGAAAAAAATCTGATAGAAATTGCCAAACCATTAAACATAAGTTATTAGTTCTAAAGGAAAGACAAGCAATTGAAAATAAGACTAGTTAATAGGAAAACTCTCAAAAATCATCAGGACGTCATTAAAAAATAGAAAAAATATTAGGAAACAAAAACTTTAATAAATTGAAACTTAAAACTCAATGAAGCATTAAAGAGAAGACTAGACGCAGAAAAAGACAGGCACATTGAATACTATAGCAAAGCAGATTTAATGAAATTATCCAGAATGCAGAGCGGACAAAAAAGTCAATGTGTGATTAAGTGAATGGAGGACAGACAGATGACAAATTCTAACATGAGTCTAACCCAAATTTCCAGGATGCACAGAAAATGGTATCCAGATTATCTACAGATCCAAGAGATAATATTGAAAGATACATCCCAGAATTATTGAACAATATCATCCATAATGTAAGCCCAATAAACCTAAAAAAGATAATTTTTAAATGTTCAAGTAGTTGAAAAGGGAGTTCCCATAATCAGAACATGTGAAACAACCAAAAACAAAAGATAGTTGGTATCTGATTTCAAAGTGGAGGGGTTAGCCTTAGATATAGGGTTTCAGAACATTCAGTTCTAGCACTTGAGGAGAAAGATAAGCACTATGTTGATGAGTGGTTTGAGGCGGAACTTTTAGAAGTTCTGTTTAGAGACTCACTCTGTGCATAAAGATGGAAGGACAGCCATTCACTGAGAGCAAGCTGGAAATTTCTGGAAGGGTATGGAAGTTTGAGAAATAGAATAATTTTAGAAGAGTTAAAGAATGAATGAAATAGGAAAAGATACCCTCACTAATGACAGCATGAATAACCTTCATGAGCTTGGTGGCCATGAATTATAGGTGAGAGTATGAAACTTCAGAAGCACAGCAAAAAAGTAGGAAGAGAGTCGTATTTAACCAGGTCTGGGTTTTGGCAACATGAATAAAATAATCAAATAGGAATAAGGAATATGCAGCTGTGTACAGCGGAGTTATTACAATGATTTCACCAGTCTTATTGTTTAAACAGAAAGCATTCCCCCAAGGTACTGGGGACTTGATCTCCAGTGCAGCAGTGTCCAGAGTGGGCCCGAGAGAAATAACTGGATCATGAGGGCTCTGACCTCATCAGGGGGATCACCCATCATTCATTCATAACTGAACAGACTGTTAGAAGGGATGGCCCAGAGAGAGAAATAGATCACTGGGGTATAACCTGCAAGGGTACAGGCTTCTGGAGGACATGTAGTTATTGGTGGTAACAAAGACTTTCCAGGAGAAAACCACAGAAGTGACAAGCTAGAATTGTCTACGAGGATACTGAAATCAACAAGAATTACAATGCAAATCATTGAAAAGAATGACAGTAAAGTGAAAACTAATATATTCTAGAACCATGTGATAATGAAATAAGGGAAATTAGATGGCTACTACACAAGGAGATAGATGACAATACTTTCCTGTCTGAATTTTAGCGAGGAGAAGTGGAGGACAGTCTGCATACATCAGTGAAGGCTGTCTTGTAGGTTGCAAGATGGGTAGCATGACAAGATTTCTCAAGACCCTGAAGAACACTGAGAATTATCCCAAGTGATAATCATTGGTCCACAACAAACCTAAAACTAAATTCTTCAATCTCACTGATGTCAATTCTTCTCCCCCATCCCACATTTGTTCATAGATTTCTCCTTCACCATTCACTTCCGCCATGCACTTGCTTGCTCATGCTTGATTACCTGGGCCTTCTGCTGCCTTGAATCCTGTATATTCTCTGTTTCTCCCACGTAGGGCTCCCCTTTACTGGGTGTTTGTATAGCTACTGCACTCTGCCCATGAGTCTGCTCAAAAGCCAACTTTTAATGATGCCCGATACTATGAACTGCAGCAGCACTCTCTGCCCTTTTTCTAGCTTTATTTACCAGCTTTCAGCTTCTAACAGTTTATGGAATTTACTTATTTTTCATACAGCCTGTCTTTTTGGGCTAGAATGTTAGCACAACAAAAGCAGGGATTATTTGCATGAACACACCGAATGTCAGTAACTTTGCCCGGCATGTGGTAGAGTGTAATTACCTTCTGCATTACTTTCTTCATCTGGCAAAGGTAGCGCTTCCCAGTTTCTCCACTTAGTCATTTTTCTTCCTTTTGTCCTCTGTACTAGTGAAGGAAGGTGTTAAATATAGTCCATACTATTAAAGAATGGGGTAGGGAGGGAGAAAATAATTTTTATCTCCTGGAAGTGAGGTATCTACAACAATGATCAGAAATTCTGTAAGAAAAAGTTACTCCTTTCTTTGTTTATTTGTTTATTTCAGTAATTTATTTGTATCACTTTGTGCTCATATAGATGCATTTTATACCTTGGGTTACAATTTAGTGCTACACAAATTATTTTGTTGCTCAAAGTGTTCTGGCTTTAGCCATTGGGAGCTCTTTCAGATGAACCTTCCAATGAGTTGAATTTTTCTCCACTCAAAATTAATGTGCTGAAATCCTAATCCCCAATGTGACAGCATTAGAAGATGGGGCTTGGGGGGAGTAATTGTGTAATGGAAGAGAAGCCCTCAGGAATAAGATTAAGATTAGTTCCCTTGTGTTTTATAACACCAGAGAGTGTTCTCTTACCTTTTAGACTCGGAGAGCTCTCTCAACTCTCACCACATGAGAACACAAGAAGAAAGTAGTTGCCTATAACCCAGAAGTAGCCTCAGAAGACTATGAATCTTTTGGCATGTTTGCCTAATATGTCCAACTTCCAAAACTGGGGGAAGTAATCCCTTGTTATTTAAGCCACTCACTCTGTGGTATCCAATGAGAGCAGCTGTCTTGATGGAGACAGCACCTATTGTCCTGTTGACATTCCTCCATCCTTTTGTTCTTCCAGCACTTCCCCCTCGCCAGCACCATGGCAGACTCCAAGTTCATGCTGCATTTCATTGAGCATCCTTAGGGCTAACTGTGCTGTTAAGTGTCACGCAAGAATTTAGGATAGCTCAACAATTGGGAGAAAAAAAATCATAGGAATATGAATATGTGAATGGGAAAATAAGTTTGACCTAATTATTATACCTATATAGAATATCACTTCCAATAATTTTAGTCTTCAGATCTTTGCAAGTGTAAAAATAATTTATAAAAGCTGACCAACTACAGAACCACAAATAAGATTGCAATAAAATTCGAGCAATTGTATCAGACAGACCACACTCACTGAATAAAACATGACAAATTAGAAAATTAGTTATAAATATCTGACTCAGCATTCCTACACGGTCATGGAAATTTGAAAGCATTCCTCTAAATGACCCATAGGTCAAAGAAAAAAATCATGATAGAAATATGTTGAAAAATAGTTGAAAAATAATGAAAATAGGACATATTACAAGTTGTGAAATAAAGCTAAAGTAATATTTAGAAGTATAGAGCCCTGATAATTTTAGTAAAGAAAAATTTTAAAGTTAGCAATCTAAATATGGTAAAACATTTAAAACTAGAATCAGAATAAAGCCAAAGAAAGCAGAGACCAGAACAAAAAGTAATGAACTAGTAACCAAACTTGGAAGAAAGAGACCATCGAAGAAAATGTTGGTTTTCAAAGATGAAGAAAACAAACAGAGTAAGATTAATCACTGAAAACAAGAATGAGAGTGCATTAGAAAAAACACAATGAAAATATTATCAACAAAAAAGAGACATTCCACTCTAGCAGAGACTAAAATGACAAGAAAAGCACTGAGAATAATGATTTTTGAAAAATATACGCAGAATGCACAAGTCATATATAGAGAGACTGATTGATTGATTGATTGATTGCAGGTGAAATACTGCATTTTAATGATCCTGTAACCAATAAGGAGATTGAACTAGCTAACATCTTTCTAGCAGAAAAACAAGCTCAGGTAGAAAGTCAGGTGACTTCTAGTAAACATTTAAATACAAATATTCCAATCTGCCACAAATTATTCCAGAGTTTAGAAAAGAGAGAAAAGAATCCAACTCACACTTTTAGAAAAGTACTTAGAATTTGAGCCTAGGTTATTCAGATTGTTACAACCTCAACTCTGTTTTTGAGACAGGTTTTGACTAAGTGATTAATTTATTTGCCTCGGTTGGGCTTGAGTTTGCAGTCATCTTGCCTCAGCCTCCTAGAATGCAAGGAATATGTACCTCTACACCCTGCTCCAACTCACTTTAAGAGGCTAGTATAACCTTGATGCCAAAATCTAACAAAGACAAAACCAAACAGTGAAATAACATTTTCATCATGAACATACACAATTTTTTTAATTTAGTAAACTAAGTAAAATAGCACTTCAAAACGTATAACTAATCTTGATCAAATTAGTTTATCTCAGGCCTAAAAGTTAGTTTAATATTAGAGTTTCAATAATACAATGCACTGTGAATGAATTAAAGCAGAAAAATCACATGATGACCTCAACAGATGAGAAAATTACTTTGCGAAAAGCCATTATTCTTTTACAATGTTAAAAAACCCAAGAGATAAGGCTATAAACAATATTCTTTAACTTTTTCCAGCATACTTATCAAAAATCTTTCACAAACATCACATAAATGGCAAAATGTTTAACGAATTCCCTAGACTATAAGACCAGAAATCATAACTATTCTAATTCATTGCAGCATTGTATGAAAAATTTTGCAGTTCATGATTCAAAAAGAAACAAATGAAAATTATAAGGATAGAAAATGATAGTCCAAACTGACAATATTTCCAAATGTTATAATTTGTCTTGTAAACCTAAAAAGAATTGACAAATTTTTGAAAAACTGAACCATTTTAACAATATTGCTGTATGTCAAATCAATACACAGAAAAATCAATTGCACTTCTGAACACCAACAATAGTTTTGAAACACTGGCTTAAAAATATAACCGTTTATTGAAGCAGCAAAAATATAAGGAGCCAAGCAATAAATCTAACAAAGTATGTGCAGAAACCTTATAGATAGAACTATAAAACTTTGTTAAATGCTCTGAAAAGCAACCCAAACAAATAGAATAATAAACTATTTTCTTCAAAAAAATACTCAATATCATACAGATTGTTCTATAAATCCAATCCATTTCCAATCAGAATTCCCACAGGATTTTTTGTCCTTATGGAATTTGGCTGTTCCTATAATTTGTATGAGAGAGCAAGGAGCAAAATTTATGTCGGAGAGTCCTATAGAAGAAAACAAGGAGATCCGGGGAAGATGGCGACCGGGTGAGCAGCAAGGGAGCGAACCTCCTTAATAAACACCACCAGCTCGAGACAGACTTTGTGAGCGTGAATGCCGGAACCTCGGCTGGGAAGTTTAAACTGGGCGTATTTCTCTGAGATGCCGGGGGAGATGTGGTAGGGCGGACCAGGCTGCCGGGGCGAGACGTGGGAAAGTC